>NMRB01002212.1:0-23969 GCA_002633025.1 Notospermus geniculatus | reverse complement strand
GGTATTGCCCTTTTGGCCCTGTCTGCACCCCCCCCCCCCCTGGATCGTGAATACCTTGCGGCCCAAAATTACATGACTAGCTTAGTATAGTGGTCTTTAAGTAGGTCAGTAGGTCATGAAAAGTGGGCCAGATAGAATCCAGTCTTCATAAGCTTCAGTTTGATACCAAACACGACTACCTTAGCTCTAGCGGTCTTTAATTAGGTCAGTAGGTCATGAAAGTGGGTCAGATAGAATCTAGTCTTCATAAGCTTCAGTTTGATACCAAACATGACTACCTTAGCTCTAGCTGTCTTTAAGTAGGTCAGTAGGTCATGAAAGTGGGTCAGATAGAATCCAGTCTTCATAAGCTTCCGTTTGATACCAAACACGAATTCCTTAGCTCTAGCGGTCTTTAAGTGATCAGTAGGTCATGAAAGTGGGTCAGATAGAATCTAGGCTTCATAAGCTTCAGTTTGATACCATCAGTTTGATACCAAACATGACTACCTTAGCTCTAGCGGTCTTTAAGTAGGTCAGTAGGTCATGAAAGTGGGTCTATCATTAGAACCGTCTTAGGCCGGTTCCAAGAACAGTGGTTGACTATACCTACTTGGAACAGGTGTAACGTTTTTCAGTGAGGCCCGTGTGCCAGTGTGACAATACAATAGATTGACGGAATAAGCAGCGACTTGACAATGCGCGACACATAGAGGAACAGCTGTTTCCAGGGCTTTCATTAAGCCTGCGTATGGCGTCTATTACGCATGTAAACTACAGAAATGACGCTCATATAAATTACTCTGAAGTCTCAAAAACGCAGGTAAATTCGATGATACGCTGATAGATAAAGCGTGGAAGTCCCATCTGTATACTAAGTCTTCACTTACACCAGTAGGACCTCGGCTGACGCAGGTATCAAGAAATTGGACGTCGCGCGCTGGCCAAATTTTCTTCAACACACCCAATCCTTGCTAGCGCAGCTGACAATAGACCTGGGATTCCCTTCACCCATGCAACTACATACTCCTGGCTCGCCCGCGGTACCGGTAGCAGCATACGAAGGTTGATCCCAGTAAAATATAACAAGAAGTCCTGACCCCAAAAAAGAATTGCTGGAAATCCGAAGACCCCAGCATCTTCTCAAATTGACTTCCATAAAAAAATTGTAGACGTCAAGACCCAGGTGTGTGTCGTAGGTCATCTGACCTAGGGGTATATATGTACCAAGTTTCACATCAATAGCTCCAGCGGTTACGAAACGTGCCCTGCTAACGGACGACGACGACGGACGACGACGGACGACGGACGCTGCACCATCGTAATAGCTCACCCCAGTGAGCTAAAAAGGCATTTCCGTGCCGGGAAATGGCGTTAAAGCACTCTTAGTTTCTAAAATTTTCCCAGGGGAGGCCCCCGGACCCCCCGCCGATATTTCGCCTCTGCTACGGACTAGGATACGGCCCGGCATTTTATCAAATCTTGCCCCCAAAACTCCGGGACCTTCGTATGGCTCTGTCCCGCCCTGTCCAGGTCGCTCTCACCTTTCATCGAGGGTGCTTTTCACACATGTAGGCTAACGAATTCGAATTTCGGGCTTCAAAAAATTACGGAAATCGATGCGAATTCGAATCCATTGTTTGCATAGCATATGATGTAGTATATATGTTTAAATCTAAATCCCTGAAGAGGCCTGGGCTTTTCCATAAGGTATTGCCCTTTTGGCCCTGTCTGCACCCCCCCCCCCCCTGGATCGTGAATACCTTGCGGCCCAAAATTACATGATAGGCAGAGCACGTGTAAAAGAAAGCAACTTCGGAGATGAACCAGAGAGCGAGCTCCAAAATGACATTCGGAAATGAGAATCTGGCGTCCACAGATCAGACTTGGGGGATTGGGAGAGTTTGGTGACATCTTAAGGCTAAGCACGGGAGCCGCGGCGAAAACACCATGGTGTGGCCGCCATCTTGGATTCCAATATGGCCGCCATTTTGGACACCTTTTTCCACATATTTCGAATTCTAATAGAGATAGAAGCATAATTCCAAGACCTATACCCACATTTTCGAGGTCGCCGAATCGAATGGTGCCATCGGAAATGGCGTCACATGTCCGCCATATTGGATTCCAAGATGGCCGCCACACCAAACGCTTTGGAGCCTAACTAATAATCCTGAAGAGCTATTTTGATCAAACTTGGGGGATTGGGAGAGTTTGGTGACATCTTAAAGAGGAACTGACCCCTCAAATATAATGACTATTTTTGCTGTTCCAGATGGGTATGACACCACTCTATGACTGGCAAAAATTTGGTGATAATAATCCTGAAGAGCTATTTTGATCAAACTTGGGGGATTGGGAGAGTTTGGTGACATCTTAAGGCTAAGCACGGGAGCCCCGGAGAAAACATCCTGGTGTGGCCGCCATCTTGGATTCAAAGATGGCGGCCATGGAAATATATCTGTTTCTTTTGATATCTCGAAATCTATGATAGATAGAAGCATAATTCCAAGACCTTCGCCCTCATTTTCGGGGTTGCCGAATCGAATGGTGCCGTCGCAAATGACGTCACACGACGGCCATACTGAATTCCAAGATAGTGGCCAGAGCACAAGGTATTTGTAATCTCTTTTTAGCGTCAGCGGAGCTAGTCAAATATCTATTCAGTGGCGTCAGTTTGTCATTCCATCACTCAATCTGTTCGACTATGCCAGACGTTTTGTAACCGTACTAGCTAACTCCAAATTTCATCTGAAGGTAGCCCTGGGTGAACTCTGCTGGGAGACAAAAAATTAGCGCGTTTTGACGTATATTAGGCCCTCCAGGGGGCGTTTTGCGCAAAATGAAATGTCAATATCTCAGTCCCATGATAAATATGTAGAGCGATAATATAGATAGGTTGATATTTTCTACATCATTTCAAAGAGAAAATAATGTTAGATCTGTCCACCAGGGGGAGCTATTCAACAAAATCAAAAATAGGGATATGTTATGCAACGTAACAGAAAGCGTATTTTTGAAAGTATCAAATGTTTATATTTTGATACTTCAAATATCTGAGCAACCACACAAGAGATTTTGATGATAAATCCATAATCCTGAGAAAGTTCCACTCTATCAAATCTGCAACAAAAGTCACAAAAAATTACAGAATAAAACTGTTGATTTTTAGGCTTTTTCTGATGAGCTATTACATAATTACGATATTTCCAAATTTCGAAAATTTCGATGAAGAAATCTGACCAACAAGATGTACTTTCATACCGGTATGGGGAAAAAACGTTTAATGTTAAAATTGGCCCAGTAGTATTTGAAATAAGCAAAGTATCAGCTGCAGAAAATTGATGTCCATGACGGTACAAAAAGTGCAAAAACTAACTTATTTTTCGGTGGATCATCATTAAATTTGTATCATAGGTACATGCAATGAAGATATATTATATCATATTTGCTGTACTCATGAAGGCTACAGCTGTAGCAGTTAACGAGCTATGGGCCAATGCCCAATTTCTAAGATAGCTACCCAGCGGCCATATTTGAAGTTCGATCGGACCGAAAGATTTCGGTTTATCCCCCTGCTGGCTAAGCCAGGAATCAAATCGGACCGAAACTTGGTGTCTGAGGTCATCTAACCTAGGGGTACATACGCACCAAGTTTGGTGCCAAAAGGCCCAGCGGTTATACGAAACGTTCTCTGCTAACGGACGACAACGGACAACGGACACCGCGTGACGACTGTAGCTCACAGGTGAGCAATGTTCCGTGAGATGTGACGTAATTGTTCCAAACTTGTTGCAACAACGACCAGAACGCATGTCCATGAGGAAGTAAAATGGCTGGTAGTTTGCTGTTGTCGTCATCAAATTGAAGATTTCGTGGAACTTTGCTCTAGCAGCCATCTTGGAATTCAATATGGCGGACCTGCAACGTCATTGCCGACGGCATCATTCGATTCCGCGTCCCCGAAAATGTGGGTGTAGGTCTTGGAATTATGCTTCTACCTATCTTAGATTTCGAGATATCAAAAGAAACAGATATTTGCATGGCCGCCATCTTGGAATCCAAGATGGCGGCAACACCATGGTGTTTTCTCCAGGACTCCCGTGTTTAGCCTAAAGAAGTCACCAAACTCTCCCAATCGTCCACGTGTGATCAAAATATCCCTTCAGGATTAGTAGTTAGGCTCCAAAGCGTTTGGTGTGGCGGCCATCTTGGAATCCAATATGGCGGACATGTGACGTCATTTCCGATGGCACCATTCCATTCGGCGACCTCGAAAATGTGGGTATAGGTCTTGGAATTATACTTCTATCTCTATTAGAATTTGAGATATGTGGAAAAAGGTGTCCAAAATGGCGGCCATATTGGAATTCAAGATGGCGGCTCTCAGGGGTGTTTTCTCCGGGGCTCCCGTGCTTAGCCTTGAGATGTCATCAATCTCTCCCAATCCTCCACGTTTGATCAAAATATCACTTCAGAATTAGTAGTTAGGCTCCAAAGCGTTTGGTATGGCGGCCATCTTGGAATCCAATATGGCGGACGTGTGACATCATTTCCAATGGCACCATTTGATTCGGCGACCTCGAAAATGTGGGTATAGGTCTTGGAATTATGCTTCTATCTCTATTAGAATTTGAGATATGTGGAAAAAGGTGTCCAAAATGGCGGCCATATTGGAATCCAAGATGGCGGCTCTCAGAGGGCGATTTCGTCGGGGCTCCCGTCCTTAAATCAAAAGATACGGTCAAATCAACATCTGTGCCAAATTTGGTGCTTTTATCACAAAATGAACGATGGGTCCGCTTAGCCTCCCTACTAAAAGGGTTAATCAGTACATGAAATGAAAAATAAGTAACGAGAGCTAAAACTAACTCTTGCCAAGAGCTAATAGCTAGCTCTCCTAAAATAACTCCCATATGGAAGCGAGTGGAGTCAACCCTAAATTCGACATGTACATGAACTAGGCCGAGGCCCTGTGTGGCAAGTTTGCAGTATGTAGAGAGCAACAAACAGTTCAGCTCTCCTCACTTCACTTTATTTATTACCCAAACCAATCATAGTCCTAGCTCTGTCATTCTTTGAAGGCCAGGGAGCGCCTCAAAAAATACTGATTTAGAAATGCCTACAGACAGCATTCTTCATGACATTGTTTATAAAGTCAGATTTCCTGGTATTTCCAACCAACCTTTGCCACGTCATGAATGGTGTGTGCACGCCACTGTGGTGGCCACGTGCCTCCCTGACGCTTGCTGGAAACTGTGGAGTGAGACCTAGGTTTCCCAGCGAACTGTGGAGTGAGACCCGGTCTGGGTACTTCGTTGTTGTTGCGTGGCGCGCGAAACGGAGTGTTGTGTTTTTCGAGAAGTGAGGCTTGGCTAACGCTGTTTATGCAGTGGCAGTCAGGAATAAAAGCTTCGGGAGTGATCTATCACTCCCGTAGGTTTTTGGCGGGAGCTATCTGTTAATCACTCCCGTCAGTTTGCCCACTGGAGCTAAATTCATGTCACTCCCGTGACTTACCTACGGGAGCTATATTTTTTTACATGATGCTTCACCTGACACAACGTCCGGTGTCTAACCAATTACTAACTCTAACATTGCTTTTCCATGAGGTGTACAATGCACCACAGTAAATGCTCCAAAAGTGCAAAAAGTTGTAAAAGCAAGAATCTCACCACTTGACATGAAAGGCCTCTCTGTGAATTCAAATTTCCCGCCTACAGCAGTATATTAAAGCAGGTAATTTTCTGATTGGCTGTTGACATGGTTGATATTTCTTCCCACTGTGACAGTCAAACTTACTTGATAACTTGGCCCCAAAATGGTTATCTAAGTAAAAAGCTTGCAATGAAATCAACAGAATATTGAACAAAAGACCCAATTTGAGCTTCTCATAATGTCCATCATAGCTTATTTCTGCTCATTAGGCATGTTAGGTCAGACAAGCTGACCAGAAACATCGTAGGTACACACTCATCATGCTCATGGAGATCGTCTGCCTGCTGTTGGCGCGAAGCCAGATCAAGTAAATACGTGTATCTCTTCGTAGAAATAACCAACACGGGCAAACTTTATGTCATTGGAAAGGAAATTTCATCAGGAATCCAACTAAACAGTTTTTGAGGCGATTTCTTTCCATCCCAGAGAAGAAAACAAAAGTTCACGACATTGTGAAAGTCCTGTCAACTCAAGTCGGGATCAACGCAAATTACAAGGTCTGTGTTTCGTCGATGAAGTGTTGTGTAGCTTGTACAATACGTGCAGAGGTGCCGAAGTGTAAACACCGGGTGTAAACACAACACACAATCGGTGGAAAACATGAGAATTGGCGCTATTTTGTTGGTTGAAAAGCTACGCGCGCGGGAAAACCGAAACACAGTTTCAATTAATACACAGATCCCGTCAATCCCGTCAGAATGTTACGGGCGCGACTTCGTTAGCGCTGGCATAAATGTAAACAGGCGTGATGAAAATTTCTTGCGCTCCATGTTACTTTTACGGGCGCTATAATTAACGCTGGTAAATGAGATTTGCGGGCGTGTTCGTGCGCCGGCACGATCGCGCCCGCTTCCTGACTGCCACTGTTTATGTCACTGTATGTTGATCGAAAAGTGTGAGATTGAGTAAATAAAGCACAAGCGTGCAAAAAGGTAATTTATCCTTGCTTACGTGCGTTCCAAATGGTGGCAGCGGTCTGGATTTCGTAAATCCAAGCCGTTTCTGTTGGCCTCGCGCACCACGAAAACCTAGCGATCAGCCGGTCAGCCGGTACTGTATGTACATGTAGGCCTACTGTAGGCACACTGTAGGTGTCAGAACTGTGTGTACACATGATCAGCATTGATTTAGCGACTGGGATCTTTGGCCTAGCGTGAATGCAAGGTGGTGGTTACTGCTGTGCCTGTGAATGGAGTATAGCATTGTCTGTGACTGTGTAGTGTTTATTGTGGAAGTGTAGTGTTTATTTATGTTATTAATGTTTTTGTGTGCCTAAGAGTGATTTTGATTTGAATTATTTAGGGTTTGCATTGTATCATCGTAACTTTTGACAGTGTTTGTAAGTTATTAAGGAAATATAAAGCGAGAATGGCTACCGGTAGTAAACAAGATGAGACGACACTCACGGGAGTGCATGTGGATGAGTGGGCAAGGGCGGAGGTGAGATGCACCCCGTCTGGAGCGATGACCCCCAGGTACAGCACTGCGAGGAAGTCAGCTCCACCACAGGACCTGAGGTGGACGATCCGAAGCCAGCAGAGGGAAAATGAGTCTGAGGCCGCTGAGGGTGAATGGGTGCTGCCGCCACCCAGGACACAGGCAAACACAGGTAACGATGGCGCTACCGGTGGTAGCCCACACGCCCACAATTCCTATGTGGCTTTGGCGAAAATCCCAATGCACGAGAGGCGTGATCAGTTGTTGTCGCGCTTGGACCATGGTGCTTATGTTGCTGTGGCGAATCTGAACTTGCCATCCGCCACGCCATAGGAGGAATTTTGCCAAGCATTGGTAAGTAGGTTTCACAATGTGACTCGCGAGGACTATAAATTGCAACTGCGAGCAAGAAAACAGAAATCCTCGGAAAGTTTTGAGGGATATGCTGATGCCCTCATCATTTTGGCCAGGAACGCGTACCCTGAAAGCGGATACCAATTGCAGTTTGAGATGGCACTTGACCAGTACCTTGTGGGTGTGACGGTGTCCGACTTGATCCGCCAGCAGCTCCTGATGAGTGGCACAAAAACCTTGGATGAAGCTATCCGCCGAACTCGCCAGCTGGAGTCTGCACAGATGATGATGGACCAGAGTTCTATGAGTGACAGCAGCAGTGGTTCAAAATCTAAAGCCAAGGCTACCTGTAGTGCTGTGGCTGGTTCTGAGAAAGAAGTGCCCACCGAGCTACAGACGGTGATCAATCTTTTGCAGAAGATGGACGCAAGGCTGACCCAGTTAGAGACAAGGGATCCCAAGCCCTCGGGTAAGGTTAGTGCTGTGAGTGCTGAGAGTAGGTCTGTTGGTGACACCAAAACATGTTGGAGATGCAAGTCATCTGATCATTTTGCGAACACCTGCCCCAATGTAAAGTGCTACAACTGCCAGGAGACTGGACACATGTCCAGAAGCTGCCCAAAGAAGCCGGAAAACCAGAAGTCGGGGTCATCACGGGGCCGATCGACCTCATCCAAGCAGTAAGTGCCCCAGTTGTGACGGAGCAGAAGGGCAAGGAGGCCCGGGCAAGGGGGGACCTTAAGGATGTTACCGCGATGGAGAGCATCCAGGGTGGCGCCGTGAGTGGAGAGCCTACCCCATGCCCAGATGAGCCCCCAGAGTATGAGGTTAGCCTGCTTGTGGGACAGTGCAAGACAGATGGGAAGGCCATGGCTTCTACAGTGGAAGGCGATGATAGTGCGGTACCTGCAGAGGAAGCTCCCTTGACAACGTCGCGACTCGATCCCCTTGCCCCTGTATTTGAACCAGGAGTAAAGCCCTTATCTATTGGGAATATAACACTGAGTGATACAAGTCTGTACATAACCGGGGAAATCGAAGGGATTTCAACCAGGATGCTAGTGGATACTGGTGCTTCTGTGAGTTTGATGAGCAGTGAATTATGGAATTCATGTGATACCAAGTGCAAGGTTATTGAAAAGACAGATGGCTGTCTACAGTCTGCCACAGGAGAGGACCTGAAAATTAAAGGAGCAGTAAGTGCAAACCTGAGGTTGGGATCACTTGAGTTCCAGCACCCGATGGTGATAGTGGATGATCTAGCACACCCATGTCTGTTAGGAAGTGACGTTTTCTCACAGCATGGCTGTTCTATTTGTTATGACAGGGCAGTTCTCACAGTTAGGGGTCATGAGATCCCATTACGTGGTAGAGAAGCTGAGCCTGGAATTTGCCGTATCATTCTTGGCGGAACGATGAAAATACCAGCAAACACGGAGATGATTGTACCCAGTAAGCTAACGAGGAGACCAGCACAGACTCACCTTACTCACGGGATGGTGGAACCGATGAAGGGCAAAGCCACAGTGACCACAGGGCGCACCCTTGTGCAATCCATGCATGGGAAAGTTCCGATACGCATTGCAAACTTCACAGACAGGCCTCTGAAGATCCGAAACAACAGTACCCTTGGCTGGTTTCATCCGATTACAGAGGTGGATGCTTCAAGAGACTTCGCCAAAGGGGATTCATCCGGCAGTGAGGGAACTCCTACCCCACCGAGTGAAGAGAAAGAAAGTGTACCAGCCCCTGTGATAGGGTCTGTTTCTCAGGCTAAACCAGAGTATGCTGACCGTGATCCTGCTAAAGGGAGCCCTGATTCCTCTCAGCGGTTGGGTAGGCTGTTGGAAAAGTTGGAGGTTGACAAAATGGAGCTGACGGAAGACCAACTTGAGTCGGTGATAAACTTGATCGACAGATATCAGGATGTACTCTCGATGGGCGACTATGATTTGGGAAAGACCAAGGTTGTTGAACACACCATCGATACAGGTGATGCCCTGCCTGTGAAGCAAAGACCTCGGAGGGTGCCGCCCCACACTGCACACTTTGTTGAGGAAACCACCAAGGAACTGCTGGACCGAAACCTCATTCAAGAGTCAACGAGCCCATGGAGCTCCCCGATAGTGTTGGCCCGCAAGCACGATGGCAGCTATCGTCTGTGCGTGGACTACAGAAAGCTGAAAGTCCGCTCAACCCTTGCCGAGGGTGGATGACACTTTGAACAAGATGGCTGGGTCCCATTGGTTCAGTGGATTTGATTGTGCCAGTGGATATTGGCAGTGTAGTGTATCAGAGAGAGATAGGCCTAAGACCTCTGTCGTAACAGGAGTCAAGCAGTATGAGTGGCTCGTGATGCCCTTCGGGCTCACAGAGGCTCCAGCAACCTTCACTAAGCTTATGAACGTGGTTCTTGAATACTGTCTCGTGTATCTGGACGATATTATCGTGCATACACCCACCTTCCAGCAACATCTGGACCAGTTAGAGGAGGTGTTCAGACGTCTTCGCAAGGCAAACTTGAAATTGAAGCCATCAAAGTGCAAGCTGTTTCAGAAGAGTGTGAAGTTTCTGGGACATGTTGTTTCGGAGGAAGGAATTTCAACAGACCCAGAAAAAGTGAGGAAAGTGGAGGAGTGGCCACGGCCTTCGTCTGTTTCCGAAGTGCGGTCTTTCCTGGGTTTGGCCTGTTACTACCAGTCGTTTGTTCCCAACTTCTCCATCATTGCGGCTCCATTACATACCTTGACGAAGAAGAACACCATCTTTGCGTGGACTGACGATCACGAGATGGCGTTTGACAAGTTGAAGAGGCTCCTGGTAAGTTCACCAATCTTGGCACATCCAGACTTTTCTGAGGGAGCGGGCATGTTTGTGCTGGATACCGATGCCAGCGACTTTGGCCTTGGTGGAGTGTTGTCTCAGAAACAAGCAGATGGAACTGAGCGTCCGATAGCCTATGGAAGCAAGAGCCTGCACAATGGTGAAAAGAACTACTGTGTGACGAGGCGTGAGATGTTGGCACTTGTGACTTTCTGTGAGAAGTTTAGGTATTACCTGCTTGGGAAAAGGTTTCTGGTCCGAACTGACAATGCAGCCCTCACTTGGCTCTTGAATTTCAAGGAGCCATCAGGTCAAGTTGCAAGGTGGCTTGAGAGGATAGCCGAATTCGATTTTCAGATTGAGCATCGCGCGGGTACAAAGCACGGAAACGCTGACGCTCTCTCCAGAAGACCGAGGAAAATCCGGAAGCATGGTGACTGTCCTACCTGTGGGCCAACTGGTGAGCCAAGGAAGAGTGTGGTTGAGCCAGCCCCTACCGTCCAGGCATGTCAAGTGAGAGCCAAACCCCAGGACCAGGTGAATGCGCAGTGCAGTAAGGATGAGATCATCAAAGCTCAGAAGGAGGATCCCGAGTTGTGCTCGATAATTGAGCACCTGAATTCAGAAAAGGGTGAACCATTAGAGAAGACCTTGAAAACGGCCAGTACCTTGGAGAGGACCGTTTGGGCCCAGCGGAAATTGCTGGAAATGATCGATGGAATGCTTTGTTGTAAACCCGCTTCGGTGGGAGCACGTGTGGTGCTTCCTGTGTCGCTAATGCATTCTGCGGTGCAAATGGCCCATGAAGGTTTCTCAGGTGCCCATCTGGGTGTTTTCAAGACCGAGAGGAAATTACGAGGGAGGTGCTGGCGGCCAGGCTTGAAGGGTTATGTAAGAGATTACATACGATCTTGTGATAAGTGCCAGAAGTGCAAGTCGCGCCCAAGAAAAACCAGAGCACCGCTGCACAGCCTTCCAGTGGGACGAAGGAACCAACGCCTGCACGTAGACATTGTGGGACCAATTAACCCCCATCCATCCAGGAAGGGAAACACAGTAATTCTGGTGCTTGAAGATGCCTTCACGAAATGGCCAGAGGCCTACCCTTTGCGGAACCAGAAAGCCAAGACAGTAGCTAGAGTAGTGGTGAATGAATACGTGAGTCGCTTTGGGGTTCCCGAGACTTTGCATTCAGACCAGGGGACAAACTTTGAATCTGCTGTATTCAAGGAGATGTGCAAGTTACTTGGGCTCCAGAAGACCAGAACAACTGCCTACCATCCACAGTGCAACGGACAGGTGGAGAACCTAAATAAGACACTAAAATCGATGCTCACTACCATGGTTGATGACGAAGGAAGGGACTGGGATCTCCACCTGCCCTCTGCATTGACGGCGTATCGCTCAAGTGTGCAGTTGTCCACCAACGAGACCCCATTTGCGATGATGTTCGGAGATGAGATGCGGATTCCTCTGGATGTTGTGATGGAACTCAAACCTACAGTAGAACCTTCTACAGCCCACGTGACTGAATTGAAGACGAGGCTGGAGGCTGCTTACCGTAGAGTAAGGGAAAATCTGAAACTTGCCCAGCGTAAACAGAAGCAATTCTACGACAGGCAACTGAAGGATGCAGCATTCGATGCAGGTGACTTGGCGCTCCTCAGGAACCATGCCATACAGACCAAAGAGGTTTCGAAGTTCCATCGAAAGTGGAAGGGGCCCTATGAAGTGTTGGAGCGAATAACTGAGACAAACTATAGAGTTATTCTGCTGAAAGGAAAAAGGAAGAATAAAGCAAAGGTGGTGAATGTGAATGATATGAAGAAGTATTTCGTAAGGGGTGAAAAAAAGGAAGAGGAGTTGGAGGAGGAGAGTTCGGTTAAGGCACCTGAAGAAGAGGATGTTAGCGGAGGGGCCCTTGGGGATGAAGTGGAGGACCCTGAGGAGGAAGGAGAAAGCCTGAACGTGAGCCTTGGAACTGCTGACGTGCCCCCAGAGGATGATGTGGATGGTATGCCGGATGACGCTGAAGATGAGGCCTCGAGAGAAACTGAGGGGCGGCTTGCCCTCAGATCACGAGACAAGATCAGGCGTCCGGCACGCTACCGCCTTTCAGTTGGAGTGTGCGGTTCAGTGGAATCGTCGAGAATTTAACTAAGTGCGATGGCCGATGTGGTGGCATTGGCAGATGGTATGCCAGAGGAATTGCGGACAGCTAAGAAGGTTGCCCAGAATGCTGTTTATGGGTATTTGCGACGCAGCATCCAGCAGCACCAGAGCGTGGAAATCCCAATGGAAGAAGTGGTGAAACTTCGGGATGCTGCCAGTCATCACGCCATGGAGCCAGGACGAAGTGTAACTGGAATCTTTATCTCAGCTGTTAAGACCTTGGTGGTGCGCCACAAGCGGAATAAAGAGTTGAAGAGGGAGGACGTAGAGAGAGTGAGAAACCAGGTAATTGCTGTCTTGTCCGATTTCGGTGGTTCAGTGACGGATTTCCTGGAGCATCTCAAGCGGATTGATAGATTAGTTCGGGACCTTTACGGCATTCTTCGGCGCCAGTGCCCCAGAATTTTCCATCTTTGTCCTCCAGTGTCTCCAGCTCTCAGCCAGAACACTGCGCAATTGGAAAAGCTACAGATGTTCAATGATATGATGGTTAAGGCGGGTTTCCGTCCGATACCCCATCCGGAGATGCAGCACTATGAGTTCGACAGGGACCGATTTCATTACACAAAGCAAGGCATGCGGAAGGTTGCAGATTTCGTCGTCAGCTACGTGAAGAACAAGGGCTAGAGAGTGAGCCCATCAGTCGAACATCTCCTGGTCCCTGGTGGATACCAGGGGAGGGCGGTAAGTGAGTTTAACCCGTTGGCTGGTGGGTCCTTCCTGGTCAGTACCAGTTATCAAGTGCGGATGAGATTTGACTCCTGGATATCCGATGTGATTTATGGATGTCTGAAATGTGATAGGTGCTCCAAGGATATTGGGTTGTGTTCGTAAGTGTTAAAGGAAACTAAATTTGTTTCAGGGACACCTGATTTTGTTGTGTTTTGTTTTCTTGGTGTATAATTGCATATTGTGTTGTTGTTATGTGGTATTGTGTAGTGAATGTTGTTGTAAAATGGTGTTTATCTGTTTGGACTGTAATTTATATGTACCAGCCGTACTCTTTTTCTTTGGTGGGGATGGTGTGGTGGCCACGTGCCACCCTGACGTTTGCTGGAAACTGTGGAGTGAGACCTAGGTTTCCCAGCGAACTGTGGAGTGAGACCCGGTCTGGGTACTTCGTTGTTGTTGCGTGGCGCGCGAAACGGAGTGTTGTGTTTTTCGAGAAGTGAGGCTTGGCTAACGCTGTTTATGTCACTGTATGTTGATCGAAAAGTGTGAGATTGAGTAAATAAAGCACAAGCATGCAAAAAGGTAATTTATCCTTGCTTACGTGCGTTCCACCACCCTGAACAGCCGACAGTTTCAAGTTCACTACCTACCATCAACACTAACCACAAGGTGGTGTACCAGAAACAGTCAGTCTGTAGGAATAGTGCCAGGCAAGTGAGACACAGTGAGTCCAAAATGTAAACAAAGAACACCGTCTAAAAATTGATGACACCACCCTATCCCCACACAAGACAGAACAGCCATCACGGCCATAGTTGACGTCACAAGAGGCGCAAGACTGTACGTGCATTGATCCGCGAAAATAATGCTGACAAACAATGCGTAAATATCGTGATAGTCGAGAGATAGTATTCAAACCAAAACAAATAGTGACAAGGCACACTCTGAGAAGATAATTCTGCATGAAATCCGGATGATTTTTGAGGCCAGTAGGTTAGGACTATATCGTGAGTGTATTTTTATCTGGTGATTTCGTATTGAAGTCATTTCTCCATTACAAATTTTGGCGTAGTTAGGTCGTCAAACAAGAGGTGACAGATTACGGGGGTCCTGTTTGGCACTACTTTCTCGTAACGTTAAAGCCGTTACTGGCACAGAGAGAGCAAGGGTCATTTGTAAAGCTACGCTGGCTAAAGACCAGCGTAGCTAATATGAAATGGTCCATGGACCATGTGCACACCTGGGTGAACATTCCAGAAAAACAAATGACAAATGTTAAATCGAAATGTTCCAGGGTTATGTATCCTCGTTAGATGGACACTGATAAAAATTTGGAGACAATCCAGTTACAGTTCAGGAGATACTGGACTTTGAGCTTTGGTTTTTGCCACCTGGTGACCAAGCGAAGAATCGAATCAGACCGAAAAGTGGTGTCATAGGTCATCTGACATAGGGGTGTATACATACCAAGTTTCAAGTCAATAGCCCATAGCAGTTACGAAACACGCCACCAAATGACTAAATTTTGAACTTTGACCTCTGTGACCTTGAAAAGTCAGTCAAATCAAAAAACCCATACTTATGTCATGCATCCTCGAGGCAAGGGCCCAACGCGCCATGTAGCGGCCAACAGTAAAGCTAGCCAAAGACTTGTCACGGGTCAGTCAATAGAATTGGACTTATAGGTGAAATACGCCTAATGTTCAGATGGAATATACCGAACGATTGGTTCACGTTTTTAGTGGCTGTGAACGTAGATGGGTACATTATGTAGCGATATACTGACAGATTTGCTGGGGACTTGCTCTGTGAATGTTGTGAAATGCAATTTTTGTGAGATTATTCTGATTTGTGACGTCATTTCTATTATCATAAAAATATGTTGAGTAGCTGGGATGTACTTATAGACTGGATCCCGTCTTTGCTGCTCCGCTATTCAAAGACAGGCACGGGGTACCAGTGTTATGACGTCACAAGCTATATTTGTTCGGGGAAAACCCTTTCCGTTATCCAAGATGGCGCTGTGGTATTTCGTGGTAAGTGAACAATTTGGTGGAAGTCGAAGCAGTTTGAGAGCCTCAGAAGTGGATTACATCTTATTTCGGAGAATTTTCATGGCTGTATTGATTTGCACACACACCAGGCACAAATTGTGAGTACTTTCTAGATGTTGAGCAGGCCCTGTGGACGAGGGGACTTATCCTCTCGCAAAACCCTGATAGTAGGCTGGCTCCTATGCACAGATGCATGCTGCTCAGTGTTATCGGTGTGCATCTCATAGCCACGATCTGTCAAATGGCACAGCTCTCAGTAGAAACACGTGGATCTGATCTAATTTTAGTTACAAACATTGCGCAAAAAGCTGCGCAGTAGCGATGCACAGGGAGGGTGCGCAGTGGCGTGGACAGGAATTCCTGTCAAAATGGCTGCCCCGTGCCTGTCTTTGTATAGCCGAACGTGAGCGCCAGCGGGAGTGCAGCGGCAAAGACGGGAACCAGTCTAATGTACTTATGAACATTTATTCAGCGGCCACCATCATGGCCGGCTGGCGCATCGGTAGAGCGTCCGGCTATGAATCCGGGGCGCCTGGTTCGAGCCTTGCGATAGGCGATTTTTTCACGCGTCTGTTTCTCTGTTTATTTTTTTTGCTGAACACCTTTTCTGCTGAACACTTTTAGTCGCATGACAAATATCTCCCCAGCGCTTCCATTTCCCTGCAAATCTGCATTTCGTAATAAATACTTAAAACCACAGATCCCTGTCGTCAGCTGTCCTGCATTCAGAGAGACTTTTCACTAAAGGGGCAGCTGACGACCATCGACATTCCCCTCCTGAGCCACCAAAAATATCAACATCCCACGACTGTTAGGAAGGGAATTTGCTAGAGGCGTCACCTTTCGGAGAACGGCCACAACATCATGGAGAAAGCCCTCCTAAAAATAATACGGTGACATAGCTAAACCGGCTCAGTCGATGCCTACCTCCACGGCAGAGCCAATAGAATATTATTGAAGACCGGAAGTAGTCAATCTGGACATGCGCAGGAGGCCTCTACTGTGAATTAATCACACTTTCAAATGCATTTTTTGAAGTCGTCAGATCGAACTTCAGATTACCAACGTGCTCAAATTGTTCTAAACATGTTTATCTATTGCAAGACGTTGACATTATCTTGATTTTCATAATACTCAGCTGACAAAAACGCAACCTTCGGCACAAAATTCCGGCATTTTAGCCGACGCATGCTAGTCGCATGAGAGTACGATGCAATTCATTGAATCTTGGAATAAGATCACGGAAAAATAATAACGTTATCATGAAGAAGGGAATTCCCGCTGCATATAAACATTGTCGTTCAGCCGGTCGCTGTCGGAGATTTTACAAAATCCTTTCTCCCAAAATACTATGTTAACTTCTTTGTATTCAAAGCATTGTTTGCCATATTTGGTAGGATCCAATAGTTGTACTGTGCGTGCACGCGTCTCAATACTGTGGTTTCCTATTGTAGGCCTCGACCATGTCGACGTGCATGGCTTAATTTTTAAGGGAATTCCTATTATATTCCAAATTAGGGCTCCAACCAATCAAATTTCGTTCCGGACCTTTTCCACTGTATGCATTGACTTCTAACAGTCGTGATCCCAACTAACGTTCAAGACTACTGGTTAGAAGCACCAATGATAAAAATTTGGAGAGGATCCAGTCATTAGTTCACGAGTTATTGCACTTTTTGTGTTTTTGGTTTCCGCCACCTGGTGGCCAAGCTGAGTGTCAAATCGGACCGAAACTTGGAGTCATAGGTCATCTGACCTAGGGGTATATATGTACCGTATTTATCGGCGTACAAAGCGCGACTTTTTGACCCCAGGAAGCCCTCAAAAACGGGGGTGCGGCTTATAAGAAGGTGCGTTTTATTTAAGGATCAGGGTGGCCATAAAGTTTTTGGAGGTCCCAAAACCTTGACACAACGGCGATCAAGTTGGATGATGCTGACAACATGAATGTCAACACGGCGGTAAAACAGTCCCAAAAGTCACCTATCACTCACTTACCATGATATCCTGTCCTTGCATGCCATCCACAATCATACTAGTCCCTCCATTTGTTGAAAATGATGAGTTATATCCATTAAAAATGAGCTTAATTCCCTCATGTTTTTCGTTTTTGTCAGCCACCACCATGCCACCATGCTGTTCAGACCTGATTTGAAATCGAGGCTGGCAGGTGAGGGGGCATCTCATCGTATGGTTTACATGATGATTAACAAGCTATTCATGAATCTTATCAACTCATGTTGAAGAAAGCTGAGATGGCCCCCAACTGTAGTGAAAATGACGTCATAACATCCGGGTCTGACAGCCAGGGGAATACCCCTGGGGAATACCTCTGGGGAATACCAATATCAGGGTAAAGAATAAGGGTGAGGGAATTAGCATTTTTTTATTCTAGTACACCCTATATGCAAATAATAAAAATATGTATATTCAACCCCAAGACAAAAGTGTCTTGGAGTAACATCAACAAATTATTTCATTCATCTGGTAAAGAGATGAACATGCTAGAATATATTTGACACTGAACCAAGAAAAAAATGAAAGCTAACCAAGACTATATATAAGCACATGACAACAGTATGGTAAGTGTAATGCTGTGCTCAGGCATGCTCAAACTGACACCTCCACGTGTTGGTGTGATTCATGTACAGTAGTGTAAGGTGCATGTACAGTTGAATGTGCATGGTGTGGATGCGCCTTATTCACCAGTGCGCTTTATTTATGGATTTGGTAATGGCGTCCAGGGGGTGCGGCTTATATCCCAGTGCGTTTTGTACGCCAATTAAAGGGGCGGTAGTGGAAACGTACAGCGCCGTTTTAGTGCGGCGGTCGAAGGTTGACCCGTCTTATTTATGAATAACCATGTATTGTTAATAAAATTAGGCGTCAAGGACAAGCAGATCATGGTTCGTTGCCAAAACCTACACTCTTTCAAAAACATTGTCCAGCACAATGCTTTTGTAAACCCGGTGCGTCCGTGCGCATAGGCCTATTTTAATGACAATAAGGAGGTTACTTTAATAGCCCGCGTATTTCGAAAAGCGTAGGCGTGTTTANTGGCAACATTTCTACTTCAAGCCCGCCCTCACTCCTCACTTCTCGACGTATCTCGAACGGCGATGCGCTAAAACGCATACGAGAGTCAGTGCACGTTCAAGTATTACCCGAAGATGTCCTCGGCACGAACGATAGGGCACCTATCTCATCTTTTAGGTTAATTGAGGAATTCATTAATCCACTTCCAAGGAATGAGGTTAAAACTAATTAAGGGGCTATTGAGAACACCACTGGGAGAAGCAGTCGACTGGAATCTTCATTTTCCGCTATTTTTGTTGTGGTCTGCCGGGTTTCATTAAGCTACGCTTGACACGGCAACGATCATTTCGGCCAAAGTTGCCTGCAGGGCCAAGTAGGTGTATGCCTATTTGGCGTTGTTTCCCATAAATTAGAACTATTGAAGTGATCCGTGTACAAGTGTAATGTCAAATGTACGCCAGGCCCGTACATGTACCTACTCCCCCAATCATCAGACATCCTAAACCTGGGGAATAGCACACCTCCTTAGAACATTAATTCTGTATGTCACTATAAATTTCCCTGGAGTTCGCTACTCCAAATTGAACTATAGTGGCTTTTCGTGAATAACGTTTGTGTTGAAAGGCTTTAAATAAGCAGATCCCGGTAGGCTACTGCGCTAAGGAAAATTTGATTAGCCTCGGGACGCGGTTCATACCGTGGAGTTAGTGCTTGCGAACGACGCTTGTTTCGCAGGAGCTTGCGAACGACAGGTGTTTCGCAACAGCTTGCCAACCGACGCTTGTTTCGCAATAGCTTGCTAACGACGCGTGTTTCGCAGAAAATGATTGCGATGACGCTTGTTTTGCAGTTTGCTTGCGAATGACGCATGTTTCGCAGTAAACGCTTGCGAACGATGCGTTTCACAGTACATGTACATGTAAAATGCTTGGCGTACATGTATGACGCTTGTTTTGCAATAAATGTAAGTGCTTGTGAATGTCGCGTGTTCCGCACTGAGTTACCTGAGAAATTTTGCATTGTGAAGGATATGATTGTATCATTGTCTGGCGACATCGAAAAAACTCTGTTGCAGAGTTTGATAGAACTACATTTATACCATGACGACAGTCCATAAACGTTCCCTGGTAATACTTTGGATGATGTAAACTACAATTGAACGGGTTGGTGGGGCAACGAATTTTTTAATGTCACTCGCCAATAATTATGTAAACACCATTATCTCGCAACCGAGCAATATTCATTTTAAATGTTCAGACGTACCCTCCAGGGACGCAAGCAGTAAGCAAGCGGTACCACACGTCCCGACTGGCGTTGTGCGAGAACGTAAAAACAAATGTTCTGTGTTAGATTCAGTAGACCGTTTCGTGTACATCGCCTGACATTTTGGTGCCAGCGAGCTGCTGGCGAAATAATGGATGATAGCGAAACTGTGATAGACATCATTTAGATTATGATTCTAATGTTCTCTGGCAATTACAGGATGGCTTTTTTCGCACGTATCTTTCACATGTAATGGGATACGTACATGTAATTGTTTAGAGTACACATATGCGCACATTCAGCAAGTACATGTATATAGGCCTACTGTGTACATACGTCGTGGAGATACACCAAAATCGTCAGAGGGATCTGGCATTGCCGGGGTCCAGCTTCTCCTGTTGGTGATAGTCGACATTGCTGATCACTCAGGCTGTTGATATCTTCGAATCAAAGTCTGCCACTGACCCTGTTGATGTCTGGTGTTTCCGCAAACAGGTTCAATCTCCTAAACGCACCATGAATCAAATACATAAATGTCACAAATCTTTTAGTTGCGATTTGAAGTTTTCACTTTTCTGCACTTCAACACTTACTGTCCGCCATTAAGCCGACTTCCGTTCTCCTTCATCTAACTTCATCATGCATTGTTTCCAACAAAGTTAACAAAAGTGCTAACTACTTCCGATGACAGCGTTGCTATGGTAACATACTCCTGAAATCTGAAAGACTTTAAAAAGGCATTAAAAGACCGAATTTCAACACAGCAATTATTTCAACACGACAATTAGTGATAATGGAATAATGGGTTTTATTAGAAGATCTAAAGGGAACAGATTCGTCCAAGTTTGTTTCTTCATAACGGTAATGGCAATATTAGGCCACATAAAAAAAAATCTTTAGTTTAATAGCATCAGTCAAACTTGTAAAAAGTGAGGAGGGAGGAGGGTTTTTTTTTTTTAAATACTGAAATGGACTGTGATCATCGAAAGAGAGCTTGGAAGCATTGCACCATTTATCATACAATAGACAAATCCTTAGTATTAACTCAAAAAAAAAGGTTTTTATTCAAAAAAATACATATCTGAGTCACCCTGGAAAAGGCATGTGTAGACATGTGTAACCACACTTTTTGACAGAGAACATTATAATGTGAGAAAAGATTGAAGGAAAAAAATTTTTTTTGCAAAAAAAAATTTTTTTTGAAAAAAAAATGTTGAGGCGGCGAGAAAATTCGAGGCGGGCGCTGATGCGAAACTAAAGATTTTTTTAATATGGCCTTAGGTTACTAGATCCAGTCCTAAAAGATATGGTCACGGCTTGGCTGTGCAAAACAGCACTTAGCACTGCCCTAAATATGATGGATTAGCTACATGTATTGGAAACATTAAACACACCAAGATGAATTTAACGCCAGAGACAATTTTATAGCAACCGTCGGCCAATACCAATATGGCTGCGAGAAAAACTATAAGGCCAATTCTGCCATCACACGACCCAATGGAAGACTGTCAGGGGAAGCCAACAAAACCACTTTCTCTCCGATCAGAACAATCGGGTGGAGTATAAAACTTCCTTAAATATTGCGATCCACTGACCCTGTCTCCACAGCAGAACCAATAGAATAGTATTGACGACCGGAAGCAGTCAAGCTGGACATGCGCAGGAGGTTGCCACTGGGCCTGTTCAGATAACATGTCCTTGACTTTTTATATGGTCTTATGTATAATGATTGACCCTAGCCATTGACGAAGACCTTGACCCGGGTGTGTTTAAAGCATGGAGTGGCCTCTAAAACGAAACAGCAATTGTTATTTTGATTCTCCCTACACTGTACTTTGTGGTTGGCTGATTCAAGGCATTGTCCTCAGATTGCTACACTTTTCTTCACCTGATGTAACTGTGATCGTAGAAATGAAGCCTCTAAATTGTACCTTTTTTGCGCTCGTCAGCTGAGTAGTCTCTTTACAGCAAAGTTGAGAAGCCATGCCCGTTCCTGACGATACTCAGAGAAAACTCCATTCAAAATTTGTCAACACCAATTCTCACTTCTCGATCCCACGAAACCAATAACGGCAAAACGAGAATGGTCTGTGTGCACACGCCTATTATCACAAACCGTTTTCTTTACAAGTGGGGCGTACACTAAGCTAATCTTAAGGTATAAAATGAATTCATAACCATACTGGTTTTGGTACTGCTTTAGGGATGGACGCACGGTGCGTCTGGGAACACTTCACACAAACACACGAATACTGCGTTGTAAGTGGATGCGTCGTATCCAAAAGTACAAACATGTACTTCGTCCTAAAAGTACATACNATACCAAAGGGTCGGCACCAGTCAAATTGCCATTCCCAGACGGTTCTAGCATCATTTTTTTAGTCCATAGGAAGATGCATTAATTAAAGACACTGCAATTTTGTAATCCTTGGACAGAATTAGTTTCGGAAGCCCAGATGACAGTGGACAAATTGATCATTGTTTCAAATATGATTGAGAGCGGATTTAGAAGTTCTCTTGCTCGTTATTTCATTTTTTGACTAGTGCTTCTGCACCGGACCTCATTCCACACTTGATATGAAATTTATGCCATGGCTTGGTATGAGCATAGTCTCAATTTCGCAAGATATAACACGGTTTAATTCTTTTTTTGCATTGTACTACTGAGTCTTAATCTATGATACTGCACAACTGGACCTGTATTTTGGTACAGGATATTATTCCAAAATCAACAAGGATATCGAAATGAACTTCATATCATCTCTTTATCGTTTTATCTTAACCATTATTTTGGTGCAGTTTCCCTTGAACAGAGTCCCTTGAACCCAATGGCCATGCTGGTAAAATCAATGGCCATTGAATAGTTCGCGGGATTGACAGGGTGCCAACATTTTGTGAATTGGCCAACTACCTCGGGTGGCGGCATAGAAACTCCGCTAGCGCTAGCGGCGCCCATCTGCCGATAGTGTTGGATGTACATTTTTCCATGCATTTTAACACCGATAGGCTAGTGGAGTTTCTATGCGGTGGGCCCAGGAATCCAATGAATAGAAGAGCAGTTAAGGGTAAAAATCTCAGAAGCAGATAAGCATATTCTCATTTGTTTTCAATAGTTATGTAATAAGTAATGCCGTTTTTTATGTAAATTAACAGAAAATGGGTCAAAATCCATAAGAACGCTGTTTCCAATTACATATGTAGTTAAAACCTACAAGAAACATGCTTATTTGATTGAGAGGCACCATGTTTCAATCTGTTGGTAATACATTTATATGGTGTAAATCCAACCGTTCAAAAGTTAGCTGTACACCGGGTCCCATTCTCCTGTACAAAGCTCAATTCTCGGGTCCAATGATAAAGTCAGTTCCAAAAATTTAATTGGCCGTAACTTCCGTCAAAAGGATTTCCGGAAGTGACGGGAAAGTTTTTCATGTACAGGAAGCCATTCTCTATCAATCTAGATAATTTGGCAAAGGGGCTGGAAGGTGAAAAATCAAAAAGTCCAGTTCTGCGCCCGTAAGTCATACAGACTTCAAACTTGCAGGGATGATACATATCATAGGGTGGAGACATCACTTTTGGGTAACATGGAATAATTGCATGGTTATGACCTAATTAAATTAAACAATGGATTTTTCAGCTGCAGACAAATCAGTGAAAATGGTGTTATATTTTGGCAAGAACGGGTAGGCAGTTTAAGCAGGGACTTATCTTTGGATAACCCTAAAATTAAAAAAAAATGTTTTTATGAAAAAAGGGCTTTGAAGAAGACACCACTTTGGGTGTAAACCATGGATAGAAGACCCAAATATTCCTGCCATAATCAGCACACCATAACACTGACATAACACTTCACAGAATGTGGGTCAGGCCTAGGAAAAGGGACAGGTCCATTCAGTTGTTAGTCAATTTTTATCATGAGTGGCCTGTGACCAAAGGTGTTGGCAATCAGGGCTTTTGTCACCTTTTCATTCATTGATTCACTAGCCTGGTCTCACCTAGTCTGAAAGGAAATGACTGGCAAAGATTACGCAACCCACCCCCATGGATGTTCATAAGCCCTATTCCCTAACTATTGAACTCAGTCATCATAAGGTCAAGTCAGAAATGGATAAGCCTATGTCACTGGAGTGTTTTTCTATTCATTTTTGTTATGGACATTCCAACCACTACTCAGATCCCCTCTTACAGGCGCAGAACTGGACTTTTTGATTTTTCACCTTCCAGCCCCTTTCATACCAAAAACCTCACGGGACTCTTATTTCGCCCATTTCACACCTGACTGGAATAACGAGTTAAAAATGGAGCCCGACACATGGCGGCCATCTTGAAATCCAACATGGCATTCATCTGACATAAATTTTTGGGATTCCATGTTGTTCCCCGATATCCAAAACATGGGTAGAGATACCTTATTTACAGTGCTATGAGCAATAGGACCTGAGATATTGCCGAAAAATG
>NMRB01002211.1:81442-119108 GCA_002633025.1 Notospermus geniculatus | reverse complement strand
CCTCACTCCTCTTCAGTCCATGTTCTCTTATTCAGGCTGGTGCTTTGGATCCATTTCCATCTCAGCTGTTTTGCCCTTCCTCAAGCCAGATGTCGAATTTTTGTCCAACTTTTACACAACTCGGATTTTATCTGACTTACATAAGACGGATTTCTTCTAAGTTGGATAGAATTCTCTGGTTCACTTGAATCAGACTTATGTGTTTTTTTACAGTATATTGGTCTCTTCAAGGTAAAAAACACAACTACACGTAGTTTTCATCAGGACTTCTACAAAAACAACACTTACCCGTCAGATTTCTTGGTGTCCACTTCTATAGTAACAGACGTATCAGAACAATTATGAAGAACTAACATCACAGGCAGAACACACACCCTGAAATAGAAAACAACCAATTGGCTATAATGCCGTGAATTTCACTTAAAAGCCAATATGTGACCTCCACAGCAAAACCAGGCACATGTCGCTCTTAGCTTGGCAGGTTGCGACCAAATGTTTGTCAGTTTCAATATTGTCTGTCTGTTATGAAATCTGAAATAATATTTTTTTCTTCCATTCTCTGCTGGTGTCATCTTAGTTCGTTGCGGCTCACCTTCTGAGCGACATGCCACTGCTTTTGCTGTGGAGGGTCACATAATACAGCAAAATATTTTGCTGACATCGTCCTCTTTTCTTGAATACAACACATCAAGATTCGACAGATTTTGCAACTGTGGACAAAAGTCTGGAAACCCAGCTGCAACCCTTTGGAAAACGAGTCTATAGGCTAGCACCGAGTAAGAAAATCACACTTTATACCGGTAGAATTGTACATGTCGCAGGTACAGTAGAAAGCAAAGACGAACCTTGACAAGGCAAAATCATGAGTCACACGAATGCTGCATTCAATGGTATACTTGATCAGTTGTGTCATGGCATCAGGGTCGGGTTGAGGCTCCACAGGAGGTGTCGGCTCCTTGATGATTTTGACAGGAGGCTGCTCTAGGGGCAACTGAAGAGAAAAATGCGAATTGAAATCAAAACCAGGCTGCAGTTTCATGCAACAAACCATCAGAATCCAGAGAGAGTGGGTCTTTCGAATATCTTACTGGCCTACCTTTGGCACTGGAGGAGACGTTATTTCACAGTTGAGGGTGTCTAATGTCACATGATGTTGACCGCGGAGGACTAGAGTTTCACCAGTATCACTGATCACAAATGCCTGAAGAGAAGAAAACGGCATTTACATACAGGGTAGGGCGCAGACGTCTATATACATGTAATTTGCAAAATCTCATCAGATTTGGAAACCACAGTCATTTTGCAATCCATTCATACAATGAATGACGGGTTCAATGATCATTCATCCTGGAGGAGTGGGCATGAAGGTCACAATAAACGTTTCAATTGTCATAGAAGTTTTAAAAAGTTTGGGTTGATAGTCTGAAATCAACAACGGTATAGTGCATAGAGGTTCCCATCCAACTTCACACGTTAAGCCCAATCTATCCTGAAATCTTTCAGTAAAACTCAGGAGAGCTGCTCATAGAGCCCTACAATCAGAGCATTTCAGACCGGTACCCATTTATAACCTGGGTGGAGAGAGGCCAGTGAGGCAAAGAGACTTGCCCAAAGTCTCACGCCACAGTGGGATTCAAACCCGGCACCCTCTGACCCCACGTTGGAGGCCCGAAGCATTACATCACCATGGCTCCTCACATCCCTAGAAAGCCACAGGAGATTGAAACTGGTTGGTCAAACTCCCTGACGGATTAACACACCTTCCATACAGCAATCAATGTCATTTTTGCATACAACGCTTCCTCTACTTCCTCAAATGTCGGCAGGGACTTGGCAGGTGGAGGCAGCAGGTGTTTGGGGATTTGATTCTCGACTGGTTCTAAGGGTGGGCTCGGTCGTGACCTGAAGTAGAAGTCTGCACAAGGTGTGGCAGCGCTGTGAACTTGATGTTGGTCGAAGGTGACATTTGAAAACACTACTTCTTTGGCACCTAAAAAAACAGAAAAATCATTAGCCCTGTTTACACTACATAAAAACCCGCGTCTCACCTGGGCTTTTTCTGTCTACACCTGTTAAAAGCGCGGGTCTAACAGACCAGGGGATGAAAACTCCGGGCTTTTTGAACCCTCCGATTTCGAAGGGTTTTTGGAGGGCTTAATTTAGACCCGCGTCTCCTGCGGATAACGTACATGATACAGCTGTCAGAACATTTGAAATAGATTTTGCAGAAGAGATGAATAGTAGCCATAAAAGCTACACTGAGATGTCAACTTAAGCTGTCATAAACATTCCTGAAGCCTCCAGATATGCACGATATCATAAAGTTGAGAAAATATGACAATCCTTTTCTTGAATGTAAAGTCTGGCAACATCTAACTTCGACCCAATGGAATGTGGAAGTCATGTACGGTAATGTGGCAGAGCTTTGTGGTTTTTAATCATGCCTGTCGACCATTTGTGGTCGTTCCCCGATTGTTTGCGCTGTGCTCCAGTTATTCAAGAGCCAAGTGTGATTAAAGGTCCATAGAAAATCCAACTATCAATTTCCTAACTTCTGCATTCCATTGGGTCGTAGTTAGATGTTGCCGGACTCCACATGTAAGGAAGGACACTTACTGGATTTGTGGGTACATCTCTTGGCTTTGAAAGACATGATCATTTTTTCCTTCGGGTTGATTTTGATATCAGTATTTTTTCTCGTGCTCAAGTGCTGCAATGCCCATTTTTGACTAGCGCACGACACTTGAAGAATGCTGAATTCTATGATAGTAGAGTCATGAACCTGAAAAAAAGATATTCTGCCTGAGAAACAACCTCAACATCACATGATGACAAAAAGACTACCGTGACGAAGAGACTACCGTAAATGACTATAGATGAGACAAATTTGATGCGTCTGCTCTCCGGATACATGTAGATATTCAGAGCAGAATAGCATACCACCTGGTTTCTATTTTTACCAGCAACGGTCGGACAAACATTTGATTACAACTAGACTTCACTGAGTGACCACATTTTCGAAGGTGTGATGTGACGAAAGTACATGTAGGGTCAGACAAACACAATGAAATTGACAAGTCCGACATCATTCAGGCAGTTTGCTATTCCATCTGATGACACCATGTGACCCAACAACTTGAAACTATTTTCATTTAGTAGGCTTCGAGTTGACCATCAAGCCCAAGACTGACCTCAGCAGGTTTTAAATCAGGGTGAAACGTAAGTATAGATTCACAGATTTGGAAACAGCCGATGCTTTTGATGCTTTGGGAGAAACCAGCATCTTGACTGCACTTTCAGTTATTGTGAGTTCTCTACCTATAATAATGTCTTAACCCAGTAGAGCCACCTATTTTTTTGGCACTTTCCATCTGTAACTTTCACCGCCACGAAATGCCACTGCATTAAGCTGAATAGAGAACAGTATAATGAGCAGGCCTTGCCGTTTGACGGGCGCTAAAATGTGCAAACAATAGAAATTCGGCAGGGCAGTTTAGGGTGGCATGGGCTCTATTGGGTTAAATTGGTCTCGTCGCCTGTCACATCCCTACCTGATTCAGATTTTCCAACTCAAGCCCGATGACAAGTGTGTTGAGTTCTGGTTCCCCTGATTCATTATCACATGACGTACCCCGCTGGGCGCTGGCAGTAAGGCTAAGAGCCGGTGTCGTATCAATAACAGCAGAATGATGCAGCAAACGGTAACTGAAACAGAGAGGCGTTAACCCTTTACAGACTGGTGCATTTTGAAGCAGGAGTACCATTGGTCTTCAACTGTTTACTGATGAGCACCAAACATCGAAATGACCTTCCGAAAGTCAGGAAAATTCAACAGCAATCAAATTAATGCATATTATTTGCCATCGCCTAAGCTCTCCAATGAAAAATTGGACCCTACACAATGCTCGAAAAGTCAGCCAAAGGCCGACTCGCCGACTGGCGAGTTGGATTGAAACGTCATTCGCCATGACCATGCATGCCAGAAGCATGCCCTGATAGGGGCCTCCGCCAGAAAAATTTGTTGAAATTGGAGGCTGTGGAAGAAGCGATTTCCTGGCATTCTGAGTGCCTGTTAAAAGTACAGAGTACGCCTTGATTTAGACCTTTGCAAATAAATTCAATTAAGAAGTGACTTTTATTCACCAAATTGTGACCTTATGATTGCATTCATTAGCAAAGTCTTGATTCATGATCGCAAATGGCGAATAAACGGGCAAGTTTTCGAGAAAACGTCATGGATATCTCCTGCCACCTCATCGTGGCATAACAAGGCCTATGGTCACATCACCCTCCGACCACGCTCCTCTCACCAGCGAGGGTAAGAGTGATTGGAATGCTTAGATGCTGGTACCAACACAGCAAACAATGATTAGTAACCATACGTTGCAAGCCTTCTTACCTAAGTTTTGCGTTCTTCTCCACGGATTCGTAATAGAACAAGAAATCTATCCGATGAATTGCACTTGTTGTCGGACCACGTATCCACATGGGCAATGACACAGAAGCACCAGGGTTTAATACACCGTTAGGAATGGGAATGTCTACAACCCGACTAACGTCCATCTCGTCCAGAACAAACTCCTCATTCCCCTGTTTGTCAGGGATAGTCTGATATATACATTTCTCCTGTACAGAGTCTTGTACACCAAATGTGAAGAATTCTGGATTTGTTGAAGCGACCTTGAGTTTGTTTAGTGGCACTTGTCCCTTGTTTTCGAACTGTACCATGCCTTGTCGGACCTCTCCACAGAGCATTGCTTGCGGGAAATTGTAAAATCGCACCTGAAGGACACCAAAGGGCATGAAATAATAACAGGTTTCTAAGTGAAAGACATAGCTTCCTACCTGACTCGAACCCACGGACCCTCGAATAAGGCATCAAATGGTGTTTAGCCTAATCAGCGTGCAATTTCTGCATTATACAGGTTAAAGGCCTAGAAAACTACTGTCTGATGTCCGTACGGTGCTTCACCAGAGGCGTTTACCCACAGGATGATGACATGCGACCAATTGTCCTGCGTCTAAGTCCAAGAGGACAAAGGAAATGTTGAACGATCAGGCAGGCTTGTCTAGAATTTGTCCAACACTTTTGTTTGTCCTCCCACACTGAGACGCAGGAAAGGTAGATGCAAGTGATCATCTTGTGGGTAAATACCAGAGATCAGGCAGCATACAGAAAGCAGAACAATAGTTTTCTGTAATGCAGAATTTGTACGCTGATGAGGCAAACACCCTTTATGAATACGGCCCTTAGTATTTCCAGAAATTGAATTACAGGCATAAATATATTTATGATTACCGTACATTAAACTAGTACTGAAGAATTAAGAGATAACACTCAGAGAGTCAAGAACTCACATCCAGCAGAGGCATCTTCGGAGCAACAATTAGATCGAGTCTTCGATCTGGACCGTACGTTTTACTCGTCTTCTCTTGTTTACTGCTGTTCAGTCGTGGACCCTGAACCTCAAGACTCTGTTTGCCGTGGACAGCTATCGTGCTGATGAAACTGGGGCGTTTCTGGGACACAGGACTTCCTGACGCGCTTATCGTCTGTATGGGTGCGGAGCTTGATCCGAGACTGTACGCAACACCGATAATCTGTAGTTCCCCGGTTTGGTGTGGAGTGAGACACAGACAGATCTAAAATACGCACAGATACTGAGAACACTGACGATGAAGAGATGTTAAAGAAAAGATCACTTTTAAATGAAGATAGTTTATGGCCTTCCATCTATTCAAGTCATATGAGGTGCTCCTTCTCATATTTTGCTTGAGTTTGTCAGATAAGAAGCCTAGCATTACCGAGTGTATCATGTGAACATTTAGGGCCGTATGCACCAACGAAGATTATCTTGAACTCATGTTGAGCCGCAGCTTTTCAATTGTTCAGGTTTGTCGGGGCATGATGTGACAATGGAAAAGTTGTGGCTCAAACTGAGTTCAAAATAATCTTCGTTGGTGCACAGGGCCCTTAGGGTTGAACTAAGAAGCAATACTGGTAATTTGAAATAATGAAGAAACAGAACCCAATCATGACCCAATGTGATCAAAATGTCCTCTTGAGCAGTACATGTACTTGAGTCAGACCAACCACAACGATTGTGACTAGTGTCAGCTTCACACAATCTTCGTGACAACTGTTTCTTACTCTAAGTAGTCTTTTTCCCGAAGGATAAATATCTGACACAGCAATATTTCTTGGACAGTAATGGTTAATGCTGTAAAAGATGTCCAATTATCAGGAAAACTTACCTGATTGTGCTTGAATAAAGCTATCAACATTAATCAAATATTCCTGGACATTGACGGGGTGAGCCTCCTAAACCTTAGCTTCAAGCAAGCAACAAGCGTGCCAGGACTGTGACCACAGGGGTGTGCACCAACCATCCCCCTTTACCAAAGTTGAGTACAATATTGATTATAGGCCTACAAAGCACTACAATCTCATTTCTGGCCCACAACTTTTGAGAATGTACTTATACTTTACCATACTGGAGCATACATGCTTGATGCTTGCTTCAAACACAAATTCATGGATTGTGGATAAAGCAGACCAACCTACGAAGTATGATGCGCAAAAAATGTGTAGATATTTCGGCACTGCATGTGACGCACATAGCTGTAATGTGATATTTTGGGTGGTGATTTCAATGAAATGAAAGGAAAAATATGCGATAATATTCTATATTATTTCCCAATAATGAGGAACCTCCACAACTAATATCCTACTCGGAGGTGCTCTGAGCAGTTGTACATGCGTCAAGGACGTCTTGACGCGACGTCACTATGTTGCTTTTCTTTGTTTTTGACATCTTCGGTACAATCGCTCGCAGCGCCATCTGCTGGGATAAAAAGTCATGTGGGTCCCCATTGCCAGCATTCAGTGACACTTGTCCCCATTTCGTCTGTAAAATGAACCAGTGATTTACCACTGTTGAGCCAGGTGTATAGGTAATATATTAGCGAGGTTTAGCACTTTTCTGACTCCGACTCCGGCTTCAACTACCAGAATGAATTGCAGTCCGCTGTAGACATCCTTGATAAAACAATTTGATAGGCGTTTGCCAATCGTAAAATGCCATAACTTTGTGGCAGAATAATTTTGACTCGTAATCAGAAGTGCACATAAATCGCAAATATTATAGTCGTGTTTCACGTCGTAACGACTATGATTACGACTTCAATATTCATTATTTATCCACACTTCCGATTTATAAGGCCAAATTTTTCTACCTTCAATTTATGGTGTTTGACGAATTGAAAACTTCTATCAAATCGTTTTTATCAAGGATGTGTCCATAGCGGACTGCAATTCATTCTCGTAGTTGAAGTCGGAGTCGGAGTCAGAAAGGTGCTTAACCTCGCTATTATCCCAACCATTACATGCATGAATTGGCTATCACCATGCGTTTTCCATGCATCTATGACAGACACCATCCGTGAGTAGAGAAGCCACTGGCTGGGAATATGAAGACAGTTCTAAAGACAATCAAAGATGCATTAAATCCAATGTGGCCAATTCATTCGAGCAATCATGTATGGTTGAGCCGAAAATTTAAGAGAAAGTAAAGAGGTTGAAAAAGAATGAATTGGGCAGGAAAGGAGCAACATTTTCAGGAAAATGGAAGAATGAAATAAAACTGCCAGATTTTACACTTTGGTAAAACAGCACACAGGATGAATTTCGGAATCTTGTAACAGTTTGTTCTAATAATAAAGGGCTGTTCATTTTCATGTTCATTTGAGGAATCTGAGTTGTGATCCTTGGGATAACGAAAAAAGCTATGCACTTGCAAATTGCAGGGATTATTTGTTGTACTGTTTAGAATAATCGCTGCATAGATTTCTCCATTTTCTCAATGTTCACAACTCAGATTCCTCAAGTGACGAAAATGAACAGCCCTTTTAAATCAGCTACATTCAAGGTGGGGCACATGCTCTAGCGCAAGTAAACCGCCTGTGAACTGATAAACTATCTAGACAGAGCATTCTGGTGAATTTTTCTCTTTGGGTATTATTAAGGAAGATACTAGTACATGTTGCCTGAACACCTTCAAACTGAAGGATTTTACTAAATCTAGGACACCTCTAATGTGACCAACAACAGCACAAATGACAGGACAACAGAATAACAGAACACCATATCAAAGGGTGAAATCTACTCTTTTGTTTTATTGGTACTGTCCATGAAGTCTTGTGCCCATAAAATGATAAAACTGACTTCAAATGTGCAGAAAAAAGACCCAATCATTTGGTAAAATCTGGCATTAAGTGTGTTTTCCACATCATTTAGGAATAAGACTGGACATGCTAGACATTCATTCCGTTATTCAAGAATACCAGTCTTGCAAATGTGACCCGTCACAGCAAAACCCGTCTTAAAGGACCACGGTATAGAGGCTTTGCAAATGACGTCACAAGCTGGAGAGCACATGCTGCAGAGGCGCCACGAAATGGCCCGTGCATGCCCCAATGACGTTATGTCAAACACTGGCGTGGCACACTTCACGCAAGTCACGTCACGGTCGGCTCACATCTCTGCGCCCTGTGCCCCCCAGAATGGCCGCCAGGATGTTGTCATTGCAAGGCCTCCATTGCCACTTTTTCTCGACAGCTGGTGCCATCATCGCCATAGTTAGTCCCTGGGGTTGGACTAACTACATTGTCGGCGAGTGGACCCGATGTACTTCGCACAATCTGTAATGTTTTTTTTGGTAGTTTGTGTTACTGCCGCCAGATGGCTCCCTCTACGTCAGCAGTCAAAATACTTCGCAGAGACAATCCTGAAATCAACAAACCGTTGGTGTCACCTCGGGCACGTCGGGTCTTCTTCAGTGCGCATTCCGACTGATTTTGCTGTCACGGGTCACAAATGATAATGAACAATATTTGTACGTCTGCCTATTCCTCGGTGAGATGGAAAACACTCAAGCGAAGAAAAAAACAAGGAATTGCAAGGAAGATGGCACCAGGGTTAAAATATACAGGTACGGTGTCTCCTCTATGTGGATTGCCATGGTTACGCCCATACACCTCGTGAGTGCAGCGCTAGCAAAACGTGGACTTACTGGTCTTTTTTCACATCCAGCAAGGATAATTTCCTGTACTACTTGAGTGTCAATGATTTCATCTGCTATGCAGTTCTGCAAGAGTAAGAAGAAGGTCTGTAAAATTTTCACTATGCTGGGCAATTCAACACATGTTCAGGCATCAGTATTAATGGGAAGGGGCAAGGATTTTTTAAAATTTCAAAGTTGGGGCCCAAGTGAAAATTCCAAACTGAAAACTAAAGCCTAGGGTACATCGCACTTGCAACTGGAAGCAACTGATCCGATCAGTCGCTGGAGATGTAGGCCCTGGGTGCAAATTCAGCAACTCAGAACAGGCCCTTTTGTTACTGTGAGGGGTTAACTGAGGAAAAAATGTTCCAATTTATATTTTCACACTTGCGGGGGTTCTGAAAAGGTGAAAAGCATGATTCGCTGAATATTTCTAATGATAAAGATTGGCTTCCTGAAAGTACAAAATCATAGCACACACTCCAGCTACGCACATTCTGAAAGCTTGTTCAAACTCAATTTCTCCAGCAGAGTTTTGCAGTTACTGCAGTCTACATGTGGCTGGAAGAGGATCTGGTTTACAACGCCTGGTTTGGAGAAACGTGTCGGATGCAGAAGCCATTACACAGCAGATCATAATTAAGAGCGTGGGTTCAATTCACACAGATCTAGCAAGCTGCCCTGATGAATCTCTGACATTGCAAGAACAATAATGACTCAGTTGGCCACTATATTAACTCTATCCAATTAAGTTTATTTCATGAAATGAAAACAATCTGAAAACAAGAAAAGGACATCGGAGCGATGTCAATGGTTTCCGATGAGAAGTTTACTACACTAGAGCTAGTTAACTGTGACCTTGACCTCTGACCTTGAGAAGTATTGCGTAACTGGAACAGGGATCCTTGATTTAACTTTAGGAAGGAGATGGTTAATTCTGGCTTCTAATAAGTTTTCTCCTGAAATTCTGAGCTACACTTTAGAACTGTTTGACCTTGACCTTGACATCGGGCCTTCAAGGTCATTGCGTAATCTGGAAGCTCATCCTTGATAACCTAGGTGTAGGTGAAGGTTTTAGGCTTCCACCATCACCAGGTTCTGACTCATGTTATTTGTGACAGTTGACTGTGACCTTGACCTCTGACCTTGAGAAGTATTGCGTAACTGGAATAGGATTCTTGATAAAACCTGTCGGGGATGGTTAATTCAGGCTTCTTAATTGTTTTCTCCTGAAATTCAGAGGAGATTTGCACTTTAGAACTGTTTGACCTTGACCTTGACCTCTGACCTTCAAGGTCATTGCGTAATCTGAAAGCTCATCCTTGATAACCTAGGTGTAGCTGAAGGTTTTAGGCTTCTACCATCACCAGATTCTGACTTATGTCATGTTATCAAATTTGAATATCAAATCTCACCATGATATCAGCGAATATCATGCGACCGAGCAGGTGCAAACTGAAAATTTCAATTGCAATAACATCCGTGGATGAGCTATGATGTTGTGATACCAGTTTCAAGTCGCTTACTGTGGCAGATCTCCCGATATGTCAAAATATCAAATTTGATATATCAATATCATTATGATGCTGACACTGGAGGATAAATTCGTTGATGCCAGTATCTTGCCAAGGGTCATAAACATAGGGAAGGAACTTGTTACTAGTGCTCTACCTGGCGTCGGAGACAAGTTATTCAAGAAACAAAAGTGTGACAGACAAAATCTCAACTTTTGATATGTCAATTTCACCATGAACCAGGTATCGGAGACTGGAAATTTTCATTCCATCTTGTAGCTCAGGTCATGAAACCTGGGGGTAGGTCACATTTCCAGGTCTGTAGCTCTTGCAGGAACAAAGTTACAGGTGTGACAGACTGAACAGACAGACACACACACACACACACACACAGACACACACACAGACAGACAGACAGACAGACAGACAGACAGACACCATGACCAAACACAATATGGTTTCCGATCTTGAGATCGGAAACCATAAAAAATACTGTATTACACCAGTCAGGATATCTTGACAATCAAGGGTTGTGACATCGTTACGCCCTCCGACTACGCTTGCACAAATGTGGTGTGGTCTTATGACGTAGCCAATACCCGTGTGGTTCCAGGATGGAGTCAGAAATGGTAAGTAATCAAATGACTAATGTCGTCATTTTATTTTTTGTTTTTTTCAACTTCACATCTTCTAAACGACATAAATTACTCAAGTAAAGCCAAGGTCACATATCCACTCCGGGGCCCGTACGACGAGTAACAACAGACATTTTGGCCAATTTCTACGGTGCCCAGTTTGATTCAGCCTACTTTCCGCCTATCTATTGAGGCAATTTCGGCATGATTCATCTTAGATCCGAGTTTCAGTCTCTAAAATCCGCAGCAAGCCGCTGGGTGGGGAAAATCTTACAAGGCCCGGTGGATTTGTGACCTAGGCTTAAGCAGAGGATGTGCAAAAGATGGTCTTGAAATGCTCATCTCACATCAGTATCAAAAGTGGTTTGCGGCGATTTACAAGGCCTAGTGGTGGTGGTGGTGGGGGGAGGCAGGGACGTACGTGGTGGCGCCAACAATAGTAAGCATCTTACCTTCTTGCTTTCTCTCTCATTCGTGATGACATGTGGCGGGGATTCCATGTTGCGTTCTTCACCGTAGTTTACTGGCAGGAACTTCCACAGTAGATGAACATCGGACAGGACCAAAGACACTTTTAGAGGATTCTGGACGAGCACCTCCACAAAAACAGTTTCTGTAGAAAGAAATACGGACAGATTCATTCTTCGTCAAGCGCGCCAAATACATGACCTCCAATGCAGCCACCTGATTGGCTGAGTTCATGCATCCTTCATCCGACATCGGCAGGGACGACAATAGGTGTCGGGGTGGCGCAGTGGAAACATTGGCGCCTGCCACCACTAAGGTCGCGGGTTCGATCCCCGGTCGTGCAAGTGGTTTTATGTGGTAGAGAGGGCGATCTCTCCTCGACATCGTAGGTTTCCTCCGGGGTCTCCGGTTTCCTCCTACATATCATTAATATCGTCCAGTATTGTTAGATGAGTAGCTATAATGCCCTAAGTGGGCGCTTGCACTCTTTAGATAATATTTTTTAAAGAAAATAGAACATCCATTTTGTGCATCTGACGTCGCAAAGGCCATAAAATTTTGTCACATGTGCAGTTTACACGAACCGATTTGGACGTACGATCATGTCGGATCCGACAATCGGATGTAAAAATCGTATCGTGTAAATTGGCCTTTACTCTTCCTGGCCAATTCTGGAACTTGTTTTGAGAGGTGTCTATAGAAGGCAAAAGAGCAGTGCATTCATCAACGGGACACAAATAAAGTGAAAAGAAGTACAAAGCCATATCGTACCTGTGATCACTGTGATAGGGTTGGATGAGTTATTTGTGGAATTTGTATAACACTGGACTGTTGGGCGAAAGAGGTTAGGCAATGAGCCGCCATTGGCTGATGCTACCAAGTGCTGCTCCAGCAAGTCCCACTGGCCAACTTGGTCATTCTCACTGCTGAACTGGACTGATGTGGCACACACACAATTGTCTGCAAGAAAGTTATTCAAGTTTAAAGAAATGTCCAGAACAATGAGTTGACTACTTTAGGCATTCTATGACTGGTTCCACAGTTTTTTGGCAACAGAAATTATACTATTAAAGCCCCACTGTATTGAATGTGAAAAACGCAAATCATCGCCGCGATTCTCGTACGACGTCAGCTTAGTGTAAAATGTACTACGCTCTGTCAGAATACATTAGAGCTCTCCCTGCAGTTTTTTCCAATGTGTGCTGAAAACTATGCCTTGATTCTGCGAAGTGCCTATCAGGCAAGCATTTTGGGGACCTTCACGAGGCTATGGCAGGGTTCCAGATACTGTTAGCCAATGTCGCCAATGGCTACAAAAATATTTAATTGGCTACAGTAACAATGGAATTGGCTACAAATTTGGCTAAAGTATTTTTTGTGGTGCTGAAAGTTAAGCCCCGTGATCCATGCAGATCTGCAATTAAAATGGATAGGGGGTAGGGTAATAGCCAAGTCTTCTTCTGTCGGGGGCTGTAGACAATTGGAAAGTCGAGCGGTAAAGTCAAAGTCTACCTTTAAAATGAAGTCTACATGTCCCCTAATCCATTAGAGTCAGAGAAATACCCCATTGCAAAATTTCAGTTGGCTACTAATTGCCAGGATTGGCTACAGGTAACAGGCCATTGGCTACACATTTGGCTCCAAAAATAGCAAGTCTAGCTGGAACCCTGTATGGGACCTCTATGTGCACTCTCCTAACTTTTTGAAAATATCGTAAAATTCAATACTGTGGGGCTTTAAGGAAGAAAGGCGATTAACCCTTTTAATGCCAAGGCCAAGTGTGCCAAAATGAAAATATGTACTGCTAGAAGTCTTTGAAGGCACAGGAAACCTGCATATAGATATCTCATCAGCACGGCAAGTCTGGGTGAGTGCTTTCCAATGAATGCTCATGTGACAGCAGTGATCGACAAACTGGTTGCCCGGGCGCCGGAACCGTCAGAAAAACCCCTGGGCAAGCTGAAACTCATTGAGCACTTGTCCGTGGGCAAGTACCGAAATACTGCTTTACCACATTGAAAAATATCTTTCAATAGAATATAGAAATATAACGGGCGGGCAAGTGACAATTTGGTCTGGGCAAGCAGAAATTTATTTTGAGGTTGCCCTTGGGCAAGTGAGCAAAAATCCAATTTGTCAAGCACTGGACAGACTTCTCTATCATTTCAGGATTCAGCAGTTTATAGCATCAATGAAGTTGCAGTTGGCACAGAAAGGGTTAAAACAGTAGTAATGTACATTTGTAGACCACTAGAATACATGACCTGGCACCAACAACCAGTTCTCCAGGCCAGTATTTAATGTTTGATGATAGATTTCCGACGCTGAAATAAAATTAAATACAGCAGCTGTGACAGTAAGTGTACAGCTGTGGCAACCACGAACTTAGAATGGCTCTTCATCAGCAAAAGTGGGAAAAATTTCCACAAGCGCTGCACCATCCCTGGTAATTTTTTACGAGATTCACTGAAAAGGTTCAGGGAGAGATATAAATAGAAGTATAAGTCAACCTAACTTCAACGTGGGCAAAGTGCCAGGCCTGTGCAACAGACACCACAAGTTAACACAATGATTAAACCACAAACCACAGTATTTACCAGTTGACTGAGCACAACCTTGGATTTGCTATAGGCTCATAGAAAGTAAACCAAGTTACCCTAAAATCATTAGGTCACTGCGACATGGATTATCTACAACTGACTTGTGTACGTTTTCAAGCTTGGCATCTTGCCCATGTTGAAGTTAGGTTTATTTAGACTTTACTGACCATGAGTCCGATCCGGATCGAGACCGCTGACTAAGACTTTGGTATCGTTTCCTTCAATAGAGGGCAACGGTAGTTGAGGATATGAGCCATTGACCATCGTGTTTCCATCTCCGGCCATCTGACTGATCAACTGTTTGTAAACAAACAAGTACTCCCGCAGGAAGGCGTTCTGCTGCACGGGGGTCTGTTTGCTCTCCTGTATTAGGAGGTGGCGAAATGCAGCAGCGGCATTATCCAATTGCTTCAGATTAAGAGATTGGCGACCGATGGTGAAGTTGATATGGTCTTCCGCTAACGTCCAGCTTTTTCCTTTGTAGACTTGGAGTGCTTGCGAGTATGACCGTAGAGCATGGCGCCGCTGAAGATGATGAACAGAGGGTTAATGGAGGACCACAGTTGTGTAGTGGTTCGGGTCTCCGACTAGTGGTCAGAGGGTCCCGGGTTCGAATCTCACTGGGCGTGAGACTTAGGGCAACTCTCTTTGCCTTAATTGCCTCTCTCCACCCAGGTGTATAAATGGGTACCAGTTGGAAATGCTCAGATTGTAGCGCTAAATGAGCAGCTCATCTGAGTTTTACCGGAAGGTTTCAGGATAGACTGGGGTTAAAGTGTAAAGTTGGATGACACCTCTACTGTTGTTGAGTTGTTGATATCAGACTATAAACCAAACTTTAACTTTAACTTCGACCTCACATCTCAAACTTGCAATATGACAATATTTGAACTTCAGACACAATTTTACACTACCATCCTAAGATGCCGAAGTACCAGTATTCAAATTCTGCTCAATACCACCAAATTGTTTATGAGACTTTTCTAAATATTGAGGCAAGAACAGTGAGCTCTTACTGGTCTCATCATAGCTCTTTTGACAATATTGAGCGATTTGTATGTAACGTAGGAGGAAACCGGAGCCCCCGGAGGAAACCTACACTGTCCGAGATAGTCACGCCCTCTCACACGAGTACTGGGCTTGACTGGGAATTGAACCCAGCACCTCAGAGGTAACAAGCGCCGATGTTTCCATTGTGCCACTGTACCAACCCTACTTACCTGACCAGCTTTGCTGAATCTGTGACCAGCTAGAATCATGTGGAATGCATATTTCCTGACCATGGGTACCTTCATGTTGATGAAGCAGTGCGCTGCTTGCTCCAGAAGAAGTGCACTCCTCAAATCAGAATCCTGGAATTGAAATGAAACCATCTCACACACTGCCTCAGGCTCATAAACAAACTTACCAATCCTTTGGCTAAAATGATTCTAAAAAGATTCTAAAGCTACAAACTCCTACATGTAGCATGGATCCAAGGGGCCCATCCGGCACAGACCCCACTTTCGGCCAACAAATCAGTAAAATCGACCGTGAAATTCTGAAATTGGAGCAAATCATTGAAATTCACCCCAGATTTCAATGTTTCTAGAACAGTGCGCCCCCTCTTTCCCGAAATCCTGGGTCCGCCCCTGAACTCACCTCGCTTGTCATTTTGATCAACTGCATGGCAGCCTCAGCATACATGTTCTTACTTTTTAAAGCCTCCGTGCACAGTAGCGTTGCTCTTGTAGCAAATTGTGGGGACCTAGAATGGAAATTTGAAACATCATTTAACACTGGTGCAGGCCTGAACCCCCGCCAGAACCATTCTTCATGTGATAAGCGAGTGTGACACTTTCTGATAGCGCACGTTTTCTCTGTGCACTCCACTTTCCGCCTGCTGTACACTTACCGTATTCGCCAGTATTGTCTATAGAGCATATAATGCCATTATTATTTGGTGCTCAGACCGTTTTCAACTCTGTATCTTTTATGTCGAATGGAAAGACTACATGTCAAACCATGATGTTAACTGTCCCAGTATAGCACTGCACTGCAGAAAACATAATAGGGCATTGTGAGAGTTGATTTGTAATGAATTTGAAGTTCAGGCCGCGAATTGTCTTCATTCCCATGACATACCGGCATGTGTTGAGGTAAGTAGATATGGCTGACTCCATGTAATGATGTGGGTACTGTCGCTGACTGGTCGTGCCTTGCATGAAAATGGAAATACTAGCTAACTCCTGTAATTTTGAGAGCAAAAGTTTGATTAGTAACAATCAGTGCCAAATACAGACCAACCTAGGTACATGTAAGTAAAGCATGAGAGTAAACAGCAACCAACAGGAAAGAATTACCGGTACTGAGTACTGACATTTGTAATTAACTCACTGTCATGGAATACCAAGCACCAGAAGATGAAATTTTTTTAGTTACCAGTACATTTTTTCAATGTGTTTAAAGCCAGTCAATTTAGAAAGTGCTTACGTTCGCCGATGTTAATGTAGTGTAAAATGTAATATGCTCCATCTGAATACATTTGAGCTCTGCCTCCAGTTTTTTCAATGTGTGCTGAAAACTTGAGCTTGTTTCTTTGACGTACATACATATCAGGCAAGCATTTTGGGAACTTCACAAGGCTATGAGACCTCTACCTGCATCCTCATAACACTTTGAAAATACCGTAAAATTCAATACAGGCAGGTTTTAAGTACAAGGAAAGCTAAAGTTCCCTGAATCATTTCATCAATCATGGACTTACTATAGCACCAGCATAATGTAACCAAGCATGGTCATTTTGGAAATCTCTCTTTACGCTATGATACGTCTGGTAGGCCAGCTCGTATTGTTGGAACATAAATGCTATGTCGGCGAACCGTCGCATTTGAAGTTCAGGAGCCTCTTGTGTGTAACTGAAATGATGAAATGAAGAGATTATATTTTCTGAGCTCACCATGATTCTAGCACCCTCGCACAGACAAACATAAAACATGGCCATTAAGTTCTCCAAAGGATACAGCAATTTCACCATGAGGACTTAACTAAAGAATCTCAAGACATGGGCCGGACTCAAAACCAATACCATCAGGGTCATTACCCATGGCCAGAAACAAGAGATTTTTACATGTACTTACACAACAGTAGTATTTTGAGTAGGTCCAGGGGGAGTTGGTGTCTTGTTACTTCCAAACCATTTCTTGGTGGCACTAAAGAAGGAACGGTGTATACCCTTCCGGGACATCAGCTAAAGAAGAAAATGCATCAAACCAATGAAATAGTCGGGGATTGCCTGAATACACACACACACACCTCCATTTGTGACAATCACCGCAAAATCAGTACTACATGTAAGTCGCTGTGAAGTTGGCAGGTTGAGACCAACGTTTTATCAATTTCAGAAGGCCAATATAGTCTGTCGAGTGATCACCTTTCTTCCTTTATCTCCTGGAGTCAGTGTTTCCGCCAGAGGGTGCTAAGGGTACTGTGCTAGTACCCGCAAAGGAACAGAAAAGGGCCATTTTCTTCAATTTCATGGGGTTTATGCTGATTTTGAAAAAATTAGTACCCTCAAACAAATTTCTGGCAAAAACCCTGGGAGTTATTTTGGTTCATATCTTGTGCAACTTAAGATGGGTTTTGCTGTGACGGGTCACATTTGTTTTGCAGACAGTTCTTCTTTACTGACCTGCTCGTTCAGAACTCTCATAGTCCTCTCGCCCCACGGAATAAGACCTCTCACGATGAACTCATGAATAAAGATTCTGAGTCTGTCATGATCGCTGAGCGTCAGACACATGCCGTGTTGGTGTGGGCGGTTTTGATCAAGGCTGCTGGGCTGCTGATAGGAGACTGGCTGCTGCGTGCTGCCTTCAGTCATGGACATGGACATCATGTGAGGAACCGTGTAGTGTTCCGTATCATTCTGGGCAAGTGGATGGTCGATGACATCAACAGACTGAGAAACAACTTCTAGAGGTAGAAAATAAGAAAAAACACCATTAGAGAGGCAGCAGTTGTGTGTTAAAGGGGCAAAGTATTCCTTCCTACCCTGCACTAAACATACCTGTGTTAAGGGAGACCTCTATTGACAACGTTGTTGAACTACTTGTCAACCTCGCCCCATGTAGAGTAACTCTCATTCCTCGGGTATCCGTGTATGCATTTTATTGTTATCATACACTCTCCAACAATGGGGCAAAAGGCAAAACTACGGTATTGGAGAATGATGCAATAACTGCCTGTTGCGCTGGCTGTCAGCAAAAAGCGGCGATATCTTGACCCTTTAACTGACTTGAACAGAAAGCCCTGAGGAAATAAAACTCAAGAAAGTACGACAAATGTTCAAAGAGAGATAAAAATATTTACCTTCAGTTGCCTCAGCAGCAGTCTCCACAGATTCTGTAACCATAGACTTGTTAAAGAAGCTGGGTCCATCGCTTGACTGGTTGGAGACCACGTCTTCTGGGCTATCCTATGAACGAATATGGAGAGGAAAGTTTCAATCATTTAACGAAAACTCTTAAATTTTCACACCTGGAATGATGCAAAGATGAAACTACTGAAATATAACCACTCAGGGTTTCCGCCAGAGGGGAGAATGGGGAGAATTCCATCCCCAAGAAAATTATTTGGGGATAAATCCATCCCCAAATTTTTCAGAAAGAATGGATTTTTTTTCTTTAAATCTTGGATTTTTTTTCTTTAAATCTTGGATTTTTTCTTTTCAAAACATCATATTATTATACAACCATCATGTTATCTTGCAGTCCATACATGTTTTGTGAAAAAATCCAAATAAAAAAATCCAAAAAAAAATTTGTTCAAAAAAAAAATTGAAAAAAAATTTTTTTGAAAAATTGAAATTTTTTTGGTCCATCCCCAATTTTTTTTTTCTGGCGGAAACCCTGCCACTGGAAATCTGACCCTTCGCAAAACCAGTACTAAGTCGCACAGAAAATGAGCCTAAACGTACTGAGATGACACCAGGAGATAAAGAAATAGAATCACTCAGACTTCACAATAGACAGACAATACTGAAATTGACAGATAATTTGGTCCCAACTTGCCAACCTCAGAGCAACGTGTGACTGGTTTTGAGGTGGAGGGTCACAAATGGACATCATGATAATACTTACAGTGTATTCAACTTTCCTGGGTAAGAACTGACTCCAAGGGTCGGGTAAACCTGTCTGTGTCACTGACTCTACTGTCTGAGCTGATCGAGAATTAATCTGCAGCAGGTGACAACTGTTTGCCCCATATGTTGATTTCATGCTCTGATACATTGCTTCAGCCCTGAAAACAGGCAAGACACAAAATTTAAATGAAATGGTCCATGGACCATGTGCTCACCGGGTTGGACATATTAGTCTAATGACAGAGGGAGGTACAAATCAGTTATGAGCAATCTGGGTCAAGTCATTCCCAAGTAGGACTTTGATGATTTTTGGGTTTATGCCACCTGGCGGCCATATTGGATGTCCGATTGGGCCGGAACTTCACATGCACATGAAGGTCATCTGCAGGGGCCACATAGCACATTGGAGCGCTTTGGGTCCAAGTCGTTCCTGAGTTACAGCACTTTGATGATTTTCAGGTTACGCCACCTGGCGGCCATATTGGATGTCCGATCGTGCCGAAACTTCACATGCACATAAAGGTCATCTGCACGGGGCCACATAGCACATTGGAGCGCTTTGGGTTAAGGCGTTCCTGATTTACAGCACTTTGATGATTTTTGGGTTACGCCACCTGGTGGCCACGTTTGAAGTCAAAACAGGCCGAAATTTGACGTGCATGTAAAGGTCATCTAGAGGGAGGTAAATATCAAATTTGAGCACTCTGCGTCAAGCCGTTCCCGAGTAATAGCACTTCCTTGATTTTCAGGTTACGCCACCTGGCGGCCATATTGGATATCCAATCGGGCCGAAACTTGGTATTTTATAAGGTACCCCTCCAATGCATGTTTATGCAAGATATGAAGTCGCTCGATGAAATAATGACAAACTTCGGCAGGTTCGTTACTTTTGTCGAACTTTGACCTCTGTGACCTTGAAAAGTAGGTCAAATCAAAAACCCGTTATATATGTTATGTATCCTTATTAGCTACACCTATGATAAAAATTTGGAGATGATCTAGTCATTAGTTCAGGAGTTATTGCACTTTTGGTGTTTTTGGTTTCCGCCACCTGGTGGCCAAGCTGAGAGTCGGATCGGACCGAAACTTGGTGTCGTGGGTCGTCTGGCCTAGGGGTATATATGTACCAAGTTTCAGATCAATAGCTCCAGCGGTTACGAAACGTGCCCTGCTAACGGACAACGACGGACGACGACGACGACGACGACGGACGACGACGACGACGGACGACGACGGACGACGGACGCACAACCATTGTATAAGCTCACCACGGTGAGCTAAAAATTTATAAAACAATTCACTCTGGCAACAGGAGTTCATACATACTGCAACAAATTACATGTAATTCAGGCTTGATAACAGAAGTCGTAGTTCACCGAGTAGAAGTCAGTTTACCTATTGCAATGGGGTTGTAGCAATTTTCCCCCCACCATTTGATGGCGCTGCGACCGTATCCACTTTTCCACTGTGACGTTGTACGGAACGTCAACGTCACACTGCCGTGACGTCTTGGCTTCATGCTCGCACCTCACATTGCCAAGGAGATGACGTCCTGAAGACAATGAAAAGGCCTGATACGGTCGCAGCGACATCTTTCCGTGAAGAAGTGGCAACCTCCTCATTGAAATCTTAGTTCACCACTCTAGTCGTCGTGAGTTCACCAGTGTAGAAATTTGAGTTTACCACTGTAGATCTCTGAATTTGCCACTGCAGAAGTTCTCAGTCAGGGTTTACCACTGTACAAGTCTAGTTTACCACTGTAGAATTCAGAGTTAACCACTGTAGAAGTCTGAGCTTATGAGCTGTAGCAGTCTGAGCTTACCACTGTAAAAGTCTGAGCTTACCACTGTAAAAGTCTGAGCTTACCACTGTAGAAGCCCGAGTTACATTGTAGAAGTCTGAGGTTACCACTGTAGAAGCCTGAGTTTACCACTGTAGAAGTCTGAGCTTACCACTGTAAAAGTCTGAGCTTACCACTGTAGAAGCCTGAGTCTACCAGTGCAGAAGTCTGAGTCTACCACTGCAAAAGTTCCAAGTCTGAGTTTCACTGAGCACTCTTACAGGCACTTACTTTGCTTCCTCTCCTTCCACCACATCATGCATCAAGACATAAAACTTCAAGATATTGGGACTAAACCACTTGGGGAGTTTATTTGGTGACTGATGTTGTTGCTGCTGCTGCTGTTGAGCGAGCTTCTGGAACTGATCCATTGGATCAACATGGGAGGAAGACACCACAAAGATACCTGAGTATCGGTTAAGAAGCTCAACAATAGATGCATTTGAGATTTTGGATTTTGTCTCTTCTACTAAAGAAAGCAGCTGTTGAATCAATGAGATTTTTCAATGAAATCACAAAAGGATACATGCGAGAAAATGTTTCAAGAACTCATGCTCAGAGGGATATGCCACCTGAAGAAACATTTCCCTGTAAGATTCAAACCATGCAGTGGAACCTGTAGAAGAAAGGGAGAATTAGAACTGGGCAACTACAATACATTCATTAAAACACAATTACAGTTATTATCAAAAATTCAAATCATCAACCATTCATAGCAGGGTCTCTACCATAAATTTTTTTTGAGGGTGTTAAATTGTTCAATTGAAAATCAGCAAAAAACCCATGAAATTAAAGAAAATGGCCCTTTTCTGTTCCTTTGAGGGTACTACCACAGTACCCTTAGTGCCCTCTGGCGGAAACACTGCATCATGGGGAATTTTTCACCTTCCCACAACCTACCACTCAATTGTAAATCATAACTCCCAACTGATATCACATTTCCTCGTGCGTTGTCAAGTGATGGCAGATGAGTGTTTGCCACGGCTTCACTCATCATTTTCCTTGCTAGAGTTGGCTGTGGTATCGAGCCATTCATATCTTTTACGATGATCCGCAGGTTATGGAGTGTATGGGGAATGTTGCCTGGATCACGGATATGTGCGGCTGAAATAACAATACTGTTGTTCAGTCATATCATAATTGTTTTAAAAATTAAAGCAACATTCATCAACCTTACAAAAGAAGTGCAATAGTAGGAATAGGCCTAGGCCTAAAAGTTGTGGCCAAGGCCTAGGGCCTACCGGTATTGCCTCTCGTCTCGGTAACAAAAACCTTACAATACTGTACAAGATAGTAACAAATATAAGGATGCTCCCATATAGGCCTAATGAATGTAGGTAAAAATGCCCACGGTAAAAATGCCCACAGTAAAAATGCCCATTTTTACTGGGGACATTTTTACCGTGGGCATTTTTACCATTTGCATTTTTACCGTAAACCAGGCCTAATGCCAACAATGGAGCCACTTTACAGTAGGCCTAATAGCCTACCATGGGAAAAATTTGGCCTCAGGCTTTCAGTAAATTTTGACAGGTCTCCACCTACACACAACTCGGTCTGCAGGTTATATCTACACATTTCTGCACCTAGCCTAAAAAAACGTTCAAATCCAACCAACCGAACATTAATGACCAAATTTACAACATTAGACATGACGGCCTGCTCATATTTCGTTACCTTCTTGTGTTAGCCGGCAAAAGGGCTGAATCATTTCGACGAAAGACAAGTTATTTTTCTGACACAGCTGCTCTGCATCATGACTGCACAGGACAGCAATCATCGGGCTAAAAGCCTCTTGTATGAACTCGAACGCCGTTTGTTTGCACTGAGCCATGGTAAATATTGTCAATCAATCACATTAATACATTTAGTTATCGTCAAATTGGTTATTTGTACGCAGGAATTAGGTGAAAAGTGGCATATTTTATCCAAATTCGCGAGGGCTGTGCCCCAGAGAAGCCATTTTGGATGAAGGACATGACCATTGATTCGCAGACCAAGATCGTCAGAAGGCTGGATTGGTTTCGCAATCAGCTGTTAGGTGGCAGCACTGTACGGTCGGGTGCGTTACGGTTCATTCAGAATTAGTTGTTAGAGGTGTGACATGGAACAACTTTACGGTTGTTTCAAGGAGATTTATCCTGCATTCATGAATTGGGGTCTTGTTTGGTGCTCTTTTGTTGTGTTTGGTGAGCAGTCAAGACATTGGGCTCTTTTGTTTGCAAACTCGACCAAACAGATAATTGGTCATGTTTGCTAACAAAAGTTTGCTAGTGTAGTTGGGATTAACATTTTATCCCGCATTTTATCTGCAACTTAAAGATAATGTATCATAACTTCATTGTTTACATTCAATGTTTGTAAACATGGATGTTTACATTATGTTAGTGTTGTAGGTTAAGGCGGTGTTAGGCCCTCGAGCCTAACGTCCGGACTTTTGGCTCAATGGAAGAACGCCCGTCTTGCACGCGGGAGACCCGGGATCGAGCCCCGGTGCGGNGTGTTGTACGGGCCGCCTCACTGGCGCCTAGTGACGTCACCGCCGCCGGGAATCCCGGTGGTTTCTCCTGGGGAAACCCCATCCAGCAACAGTGTCCCGGCGTCATCATGACGCCAACGACGTCCAACGGCGCCACGGCGCCAGGTTTTGAAGGCCCGGGACTCTTGAGCTTGACACCGAAGATTGGACCACGCGACGGCGTTCCCTCTCACCCGTTCGAGCCCTGGGAGTCAGTAAGGTACGTTTACCGCAACCCAACCCAACAAATTGAACTTCGGTATCAAAAGAATTTCTAGAGGGGCATGCCACCAACAAATTACTCATAAGACAAAGAAAGACTGGACACAAACAAAAAATGTAAATAAACAATGATTTTCGTGGCCCGCGAAAATACCCGTGATACATTATGGAAAGCTGCGCTCCGCCGAGGTTTAAAATCATTCCGTTTTAAAATGCGCTTGGACCCCTTTGATATAAACTGCCTTAACGAAAGAAACTGGCATCCTTGGACCTTTATCAACTTAGGTTTTATGAACTTAGGTTTAGCTATTCTCCCGCCTTGACTTCTATCCAAGATAACTATAATAGCTATATATACGCGCTTACCTAGTAGAGATAAGACTAAGATGACTTTACCATGAACTGATAGGTAATCAGAGTTTCACTGGACTTTCTCCATTTAACATGCCTACTCCGCTATCCGTGTGTTTATTAGTGGCCATTACAGGATTTTGCTTCGCGAACGCCTACGAGCGCAACTATAACGGGTAAGAAGTTTCATGTCCATCTTGTCATTTTGTCAACTCTTCATTTTAAATCTTTCTCGCAGTTTCAGCTGATAATAAGGCGAGTTTTCCCAAAGCCCCCGAAACGCCAACAACGCCAAACCCATCGATGCCACGAAGAGTACCGAACAACACGTTTGCGTTGGCGTTTCGGGGGCTTTGCGAAAACTTTGTAATTTCGGGCTACCACGCGGTTGCTGTTACGTCGGCTACGCCATGAATTTACTTCGGTTGTTGAATTGTCCCTTGAGTGAAAAAAAATAGTGTTTCTCATTTGTTTTACTTGGCCACATGTATAGTACGTACATGCATACGCCGTTCGCTTCAGGCGGCAAACACCAGAGAGTTTTAGAGACATTATAGAGTTTTCGCAAAGCCCCCGAAACGCCAACGCGAACATCCATCCTTTTGTTCTGTGCTCTCTTCGTGGCATCGAACAATGGGTTTGGCGTTCGCGTTGGCGTTTCGGGGGTTTTGCGAAAACTCCCTATTCGCAAAGCCCCCGAAACACCAACGCGAACGAATATCATTGTTCGGTGCTCTCTTCGTGGCATCGAACAATGGGCTTGGCGTTCGCATTGGCGTTTCGGGGGCTTTGCGAAAACCCTCTTTTCTAGGGGACTCAAAGCCCCCGCAACGCCAACATGAACGCCAAACCCATAGTTCGATGCCGCGAAAAGAACTCCGAAAACGAAAGTTACGTTCGCGTTGGCGTTTCCAAAACCCGCTATTCAAGGACGAAATATCTACGACCTGAAAACAAAAACAACTTTCCGATTAGCGCGAACAACCGTCCACGTCGACTTCGCGTTTGAAAATACTTTATGAGATCAAGGAAAGATCGACTTATCAGAAAGTGTTTAAAACATGGCGTTAAAACATTTGAGCCGTTCACGGGATTGAATCAATAGAGTAGGGAGTTTTCGCAAAGCCCCCGAAACACCAACGCGAACGCCAAACCCATTGTTCGATGCCGCGAAGAGAGCGCCGAACAAAAGGACAGACGCTCGCGTTTGGCGTTTCAGGGCTTTGCGAAAACTCTCCATTTTCGTAGGTAATCGCCGACGCGTAATTTTTCGCGGCGCGAAACGCATTTTGATCGCGTTGCGGTGCCTCAAAACACTCCAACCCTATGGATTCGAAGAGTCAGTCGTGGTAATTGCATTGGTTTTTGGCTCTTATCTCGGCATCTTCGGCCAGGAAGTGATGTTTCTAATCTTGGCTTCACCACACTCGAAAATGCTGATAGACAAACCACTTTAGCCGGTAGAACACTTGTATCCCCGGCGGCGTTGTGTGGTTTCTGAGAATAAACTGCGGTTGTTCTCTTTGACGTACGCGCTGACGTGCGGTTATCTCTGGGCAGAGGTCCAACTGACACAAAAACATGACGATAAATCAAGGTATACCCAAAGTCGTTGATTTCCAGTTGATATATTAACCATTCATTCTCATTCTTCGCAAAAAGTGTAAAAACTAACGTTGTTAAACTTCCCATTAACGAATTCGTCTTTTTCAGAGACAAGGTTTTCCGCGTGTTTCTTGATAATGAGGATGCCTTGCAAAATGTCGTGAAATTGATTGAAAGCGGACCCTGGGAGGTAGGTTTAATTCGACATGACGAAGAAAAACTTCCCGCCTGCCTGCCTCGAACCTAGTCCACGTCCTTATGTCGTTTTGCGGAAACATCGTGTTATAGAGCAAATCTGAAGCCATGTTTAGGACCCTTGGCTACCCAGCTTTCAGAAAAGTCATGTTGCCAAAAAATCTTTTGCCCGCAACAGCCGCTAGGGCGTTTTGAATTTTGGGAACTGACTTTATAAATGGACGTCAATTTGACGCAACGACTGAGCCCAGGAGAATGGGGGACGATGTACAGCTAACCTTTGAACGGTTGAATTTACACCCATGCAATAAATGCATTGCCAACAGATAGAAACATAGTACCTCGGAATCAAGTAAGCCTATTCTTTGGAGTTCTTAAGCAGCTTCCTAATTGGAAATGAGTTTTTATGTATTTTTACCGATTTTTTCTGATACATGAGTGATTACTGGAAACTGTGAGCGAAATCAAGTAAATCCGTCCATTCCGAATACAACCGCCAGGGTGTGCTGATGTGAATCTCAAAAGTCATTCTGATTGGCTACTGAAATGTTCTCTCTCTTTTGATTGGTTAATTTCCGAACCTGTCGTATATAGCCGTATATTATTTTGTTTACCTATTGGCCTTGTAGTTGGATGAATGGGCCCGCCATGTCTACTCTCGAACGAATGCAACCATCGACATCCGGGTACCAAAACCGACCCAGCGGCGCTTCATACAGAAGTTGAATCATCATGGAATACCATACACAATCATCATTCATAACTTACAAAGGTAACGAAATAAACTCAGCCTTAGCCTATCTTCGTTATCATTGGCATCTTTAGATTATAAATTTTCTTCTTTTAACGTAAACTAACTCAAAGTCTGACCATAGAGGAATAAAAAAATAAAAGGGGAAAATAATAAGTGGGAAATTTTGGAATTTTGCGCGAATTTTTCAATTTCTCAACTTGGGAGAAATTATTTTCCCATTTTGAGATATTTTCTTAAAATGATATGATATGACATTTTGTCTGATTTTTTCGGGCGATATTTCTCAAAATGGGAAAAAAATTTCTCCCGGTTTGAGAAATTGAAAAATTCGCTCAAAATGCCAAAATCCCCCACTTCTTATTTTCCACTTTTACTTACTCCCTGTCAGTATAATTCCTCCATGGTCTGACCCACAAGGGCGCCTGAGTATGGTTGGTTTTGATTTCCCCGTCGGCGATCGTTCGCGGGATCGTTCGTCGAGCGATATCTTCGGAGACGACGGATGTCGTTGCGTGACCGTGTGTTTCGGCGGCAGGGCTGTGGTACCCGCCATAGGGACACGCCTGGTGATGCGACAATTTTCCTCGGCCGCAGTTTTGAAGTCGTCCGGAAAAATTCAACGCGAAAATCATCAGCAACGAAGGAATATGAATAAAAGCTAGCAAATGCTTTCACTTCAGATTTCTACAGCAGAGCGTAGTGCATTTGTACTGCAAAATTCAAGTAAAAGTATTTACTAGTCTTTATTCGTCCGACCATTGATAATAAAATTGGCGCAGAAATGTTTCGTCCGCATCAGATTGGAAATCCTGATTTCATTCATTGCTTCTTCTAGATTGATAGACGGTGAGATGGATGTTGACAAAAGGCGGAAAAGACGTGATTTGGGAGGTTCGCCAACGGACGACATAACGCCGGATGGACCGCTCTATATGTGGGACAACATCGTTGGGCGATATGTAACTTTTGAGGAGGTGGGTTTGCTTGGTCAGACAAAACGTTTTGTTTGTGATAGGGATCCATGCCGCAGACACACCCAAATTTGCGTTTACACTTCGATCAGGCATCGTCGCTTCGCCGTCAGCGACCGCTGTCGTCGAACTACGCGTAAAATCCCTCCGTGAGGAACATCGCCGAAACTGCGACAGGTAGGCCTATTATATCATTCGTTGCCCATTTATACTGCTTCAACGTAGCCTATCTGAATCATGTCCCTGATCAACTGTTGCCTCTTGCCGATTGATCATGGAAAAAAATCAACTAAATATCACTACGGTATATTTTCATTTCGTAGATTATGAACTGGATCGAGGACATTGCCGACACCCACGTGACAGCGTCGATCATCCAGATTGGCCAATCGTTTGAAGGAAGACCACTCAAAGTTCTCAAGGTTTTTGTCATGAAACCGGTCGAATCGGAATTCTCAATATCATTTTAAGGCAGTCAGGCATCACTCGTTTGAAAAACGATGACAGCACTTGAAGTCGTGTAGACTTACGGACCATTTCTTCATCAGTTTGCTATTACAGTAGAACCTCTCTAATGGACACCTCTGCCAGGAGGACACTTATTTATTAAGGACACCAATCCTCAGTCTCAAATCGATCATTTCCATTCATTTTGACCTCTGTAATCAGGCCACCTTCTTTCTGAGGACAGTAGACGTCAGTCCCAAAGGTGTTCTTTACAGTTGGGGTTCAACTGTAGTTGCTCGTAGTCCATGGTCTCCTAATTTCTTCTCTTTAGCTTAATGGTACGAGATCCCCTGACCCCAGTGCGGCGGAGAGGCCTGCTATTTGGATCGACGGAGGTATCCATGCACGAGAATGGATCAGCCCCGCCACGACGACGTACATAATCTTTAAAGTAAGTATCTTGTATAATCTTCTGGCAGTATAAGAGAGTTTCCAGTCACCTCTAAGCCTGCCGCACACTGGAGCTATCTGCTGACGAGCAAAAAGTCATTCGAGATCGTTTGCTCATGATCAGCAGTAGTAGGGAGTTTTCGCCAAGCCCCCGAAACGCCAACGCGAACGTCTACTCCTTTTGTTCGGTGCTCTCTTCGTGGCATCGAACAATGGGTTTGGCGTTCGCGTTGGTGTTTCGGGGGCTTTGCGAAAACTCCCTAATTCACCGAAATATACGCGCACACGCGAGCTTTCTGCCTCGCGCGGCAAAACGCTCACCGAAATTACGCACACACGCGAGCTATCTGCTGAGCAAACGGTCTCGAACGACTTTTTGCTCAGCAGATAGCTCCAGTGTGCGGCAAGCTTTAGCTGCTTTTTTAGTTGTGTTCGACGATATGACAGCGTTTCGCGTTCCGCAGGATTAGAGAAAAGGGAGTTTTCGCAAAGTCCCCGAAATGCCAACGCGAAAGCCAATCCCATAGGATCCCATTGTTCGATGCCACGAAAAGAGCACCGAACAAAAGGATAGACGTTGGCGTTGGCGTTTCGGGGGCTTTGCGAAAACTTTCGATGATTCTCTGGACTTTTGTCGCCTTTGGTGCATTTTGAAAGGAACATCGTTAACACTATCCACTTTACGTCCCCGTCTTTTTGAAACAGCTCGTAGATGGTTATGGAAAGGTTCCAGAAATCACCGATCTACTTGACTACTTCGACTGGTATCTAATGCCTGTGGCCAACCCAGATGGATACAAATATTCAATGACAACGGTATGAAAAAACTTCTAACCTGCCCGCCCATCCTGCAACACGGGTTTTGTATTCGTCCAAGGAATGACTCTAAGACCGTGTTTCCACGAGGCGTTTGCGGGCGCGGGTGGAAAAAATCAATCCAACGTATTTCCCTTTAGCTTTTTCGCTCGCACCCGCTCCCGCCACCTCCTCCGCGCCCCCAAACGCCTCGTGGAAACACAGCTTAGGCCTGCTTTCCATTGGAGCGTTTCCGTGCGCAAAAACGCTTGAAAGCATTGTATTTTTCCGCGCGGTGACCAACGATGCGGAAATAAACAATGCTTTCGAGCGTTTTCGGGCACGAAAACGCTCTAATGGAAAGCAGGCCTTACGTTAATTTGTGATCCATATAACAGCGTCAGGACATAATGCAAACGGACCACTGACCAAGTGATCGTCACACGGGGCGGTTTCTGCCAGCGGCTAGCCCGCCAAGCGAGGGACGACCGGAACACACGAAAACTTACTTCGCTTCAGGGCGCCTCTCAAATACGGAGCAGTTTTCGCACCGATATGGTGTGCTCTAGATATAGAACACTCCATCGAATAGCACACAAAAAATATGCCAGAAATTGTTCCTTTTTTCATTCAGGACCGTTTATGGAGAAAAAGTCGGAGCGTCCATGGTCGTTCATTCTGCCGAGGAGTTGACCTGAACAGGAACTTTGCCTACCACTGGATGGGTAAGACTTAGAAGCCTCAGTTGGCTAGACCGGCCGGCGGAGCCAGCATAGGCACGGGAGATACGCGCCCCAGACGTCATCGAAAACGCCGTGTTTGGGGCGAAAACTGGCCGTAAATGGCAAAACGAAGTGTCCCCCGACCAAAGTTAGTTCGACTCAGGTTGCGGTGTGTCATCATCTGGGTTGGCCAGGGGCGTAGCAAGCTGTTACGGCCGGGGGGGGGGGCAAAGTTGATTCACTCTGGAGGGCGAAGCCCAGCTTTTCGGTGCTCCATGCACTGGGATGGGGGGGGGGGGGTCTGGGTCTGGGGTCCTCCCCAGATAAAATGAAAATCTAGATCCTCTCAGATATGCATTTTCCCCACTCTGACACCACAATAACTTGGCTTGAAGAGGGGAAATAAATGACCTTTTTAGAGGAAAAATTCGTTTTTTCCCTTTTTGCTCTGGAGGCATTTGCCCCCCCCCCCCGCTAGCTACGCCCCTGTTGGCAGTCTGAATTTTCTGTTTGATCACCCTATGAACCTCGTTTTTACACTCACATGTAACTTCCATAAATTTCTTCGGCCCTTTTACTTCCAGACTGCACGCCAATGTCCTCACTCTGCGCCAGCAGCGACCCCTGCAAGGGCACCTACGCCGGAGATGCGCCCTTCTCCGAGAGGGAGAGCACAGCAATGGCACAGTTCCTGAAATCTCAGCAGCAAGAATCGGACAAATTTGTCTTTTACTTCTCTCTCCATTCCTTTTCTCAAATATGGCTCCTGCCGTGGGGTTATACGAATAAGGAGCGTCCTACGGACATCAATGACCTGGTAAGCAAGACAGGGAAATGTCTTCAACTTCAACTTGAGTCTTTTCTAGAGTTTCAGATTGTAAAGTTCCACTTGAAAAAGACCCCGCCTTGGGGTCGAAAATTCGTGAATTCTGGAGATTGACTTTTTGCTTATTATCATTTTGTGTGTCAATTTTGTGCTATTCTGTATCTTCAACTTCATAAAGGGAAATAAGTTTGGAAACGTTTGCTTTGTGAGCTCAACATTTTTTTCCCTTCAGGGGTCCATAAGGAAGACATGTGCACATTCTCTCTTCACAAGGGCACCATTTGGCCCTATTTCTTCAGGTTTCATCTTTTCAGAAATTGAATCTCATCTCATTAGTTCGAGGCCAGAATAGAATTCCTTTTCATCAATAAATTTTTATCGCAGTGGATATATACCCGACCGTCGGTTCCCCATTTCATAAAATTTTCTTGCGGACCCGACTGGAACTTCAACCAGTCGGGTCTCCAATTCATGGAATTTCCTTGTGGAACCGACTGAAACCTCAATCAGTCGTGTCTCCAATTCATGAAAATTCTTGGGGAGCCGACGAGATTTAGGCCTATGCGACGGAAGTTCCCAGTCAGCAAACTCCAATGATTCCCCCAAATGAACGCATAGGTCCCAGCAGCCTAGTGGTGGGCGTGCGTGGCTATCAAACTGAAGACCACGGGTCCGAATCCCGTCACGACAGCTGCTTTTTTCTATCAATTTTTTTGTAGTTTTATTTTTTCGTGTCAATTTGTTATCAATATCGACCCCGCGTGATTGTCAGAGTGAAAATGGTGAACAAAACCTTGCATTCTTGAGCCGAAATGATGAGAAAAATTTAGGCCGGGACCGACCGTCGGGTAAATATCCCCAGCCAATTTTTATTGCCTGAAGATATTGAATAGACTCTTCTTGTTTTCAGAAGGAAATTGCTCAGGTGGGGGTTGATGCCCTCCAGAGGACATATGGCACAAGTTATGTGATGGAATCTCCGGCTAATATTCTCTGTAAGTGGCTAACAAAAGAATCTCTTATTGGGAAAACTTTCCTCCTAGTCTGACCACCGACTCGCACTTCATGGGTGTTCAGATTTTTGCCCACAGGGTTTCACCAGGCCCGAATGGGGGGGGGGGGCGTATGGCCCCTATTTTTGGCAGAGCAATGACTTTTTATGGTTTCCGATCTCAAGATCGGAAACCATATTGTGTTTGGTCATGGTGTCTGTCTGTCTGTCTGTCTGTCTGTCTGTCTGTCTGTCTGTCTGTCTGTTCAGTCTGTCACACATGTAACTTTGTTCCTGCAAGAGCTACAGACCTGATGTGACCTATCTCCAGGTAACATGACCTGAGCTACAAGATGGAATGAAAATTTCAGGTGTCCGATACCTGGTTCATGGTGAAATTGATATATCAAAAGTTGAGATTTTGTCTGTCACACTTTTGTTTCTTGTATAACTTGTCTCCAAGGCCAGCTCTCTTTTCCTAAAATACTGACATCTTATCCAAATAAAGCCGACAATTTATGTACAGTCCACACAAAGCGAGCAGACTAAAAGTTTAGAGTTTGGAACAGACTATACTTGACTTGGTTGGAGACAACTCTCCAGCAGCAGAGATATCCAATCTCCCAGTCAACTATATGACCCGATTAATCACAGGCACATGGCTGCTTGACAGGCTGTTTGTCTTAGGCCTCTTTGATGTTGGTGTGCGTTCTTGACTTGCCCCGGAGTAACAAGTTCCTTCCCTATGTTTATGACCCTTGGCAAGATACTGGCATCAACGAATTTATTGTCCAGTGTCTGCATCATAATGATATTGATATATCAAATTTGATATTTCGACATATCAGGAAAGCTGCCACAGTAAGCAACTTGAAACTGGTATCACAACATCATAGCTCATCCACGGATGTTATTGCAACTGAATTTTTCAGTTTGCACCTGCTCGGTCGCATGATATTTGCTGATATCATGGTGAGATTTGATATTCAAATTTGATAACATGACATAAGTCAGAATCTCGTGATGGTAGAAGCCTAAAACCTTCACCTATACCTAGGTTATCAAGGATGAGCTTTCAGATTACGCAATGACTTTGAAGGTCGGAGGTCAAGGTCAAGGTCAAATAGTTCTTAAGTGTAAATCTCCTCGGAATTTCAGGAGAAAACGAATTAGAAGCCTGAATTAACCATCCCCGATAGGTTTAAATTGTTTAATCAGGGATCCTGTTCCAGTTATGCAATACTTCTCAAGGTCAGAGGTCAAGGTCACAGCCAACCATCACAAATAACATGAGACAGAACCTGGTGATGGTGGAAGCCTAAAACCTTCATCTACGCCTAGGTTATCAAGGATGAGCTTTCAGATTACGCAATGACCTTGAAGGTCAGAGGCCAAGGTCAAGGTCAAACAATTCTAAAGTGCAAATCTGCTCAGAATTTCAGGAGAAAACTAATTAGAAGACTGAATTAACTATCTCCTATAAGTTTAATCAAGTATGCCTGTTCCAGTTACGCAATACATGTACTTCTCAAGGTCAGAGGTCAAGGTCACAGTAAATTAGCTCTAGAGTAGTAAACTTCTCATCGGAAACCATTGACATCGCTCCGATGTCCTTTTCTTGTTTAGGAAGAAAAAATTTAACCAGATTAAAATTCGAGTATTTTGCTCGCATATGCCAGGAAAATGCAGATAAAGCAATTAAATTGTCAAATTTTTCTGGGGAGGACCCCCAGACCCCGGTTTGGGCTTTGCGATTTCGGTGCTCGCCGCCGCCTGTCGAGCTACGTGCCCCCTTTCTGTCAATCCTGGATCTGGCCCTGTTCACTTCTGCAATTCAGGGCTTCTAAAAACAAGGTTGGCCAACGTAGACTTGCGCATCCTGCCACAGTGGTTGGGTGACCAAGACTATGGCCAAGGTAGTTTTCTACCTCGACATAATACGACACATCACCTGTCTTTATATCTACAGCACGTCATCTAACAGGCTGATCAGACACCGAACAGTGACAATAGCCCTTGTCACACTACATAAAAAACCCGTGTCGAACCCGGGTTTTTTCTGTCCACACCTGTTAAAAACGCGGTGTAATAATCCCCTCCGAGCTCGAACGGGTTTTGGAGGGCTTAATTTAGGTCCCCGTCACAAATTTTGAGTAGTGTTGACGGGCACCGGGCCTCAGGAGGGATTTTTCAGAGCCGGGCTAGACCCGGGTGTCAAAAAACCCAGGGATTTCTATGTAGTGTAACCACGGCTAGTATAGGTTTCCCTTCAACCATGTTGAACAACCGTAAACTTGCACTTTTAATTTATTTCAGATGCTGCAGGTGGAAATTCGCTAGACTGGGCCAAAGGAGTTGGTAGGATCAAATACTCCTACATCCTTGAGTTGAGGGATACGGGCTTGTATGGATTCCTCCTCCCAGAATCCTTCATCATGTCTACAGCCAGGGAGACATTCAACGGAATTAAAGCATCACTCAATTATTACATAAGAAAAACGTCATTGGAAAATCAGCCAATTGAAGAGAGACTGTCCCTACTCATTGAGACACTACTGGAGCAAGGTCATGCAGACAACCAGGACAAGTAGCTTTTTCATCAAGATATCACTCGTCGCAAGTTGAGCACTCAGGGTTCTGCCCAGGACTGAACGAGGGCCGGTCGGAAGGGAGTCTGGGGGCCCTCCCCCAGAAAAATTTGAAATCTAGACTTGCTGAAATGCGATTTCCCAGCACCTGAGAGTCGAAATAATGAGCTCGTTTGGTGTCAAAATGACCCCGATCCACTCTATTGCAACTTAGGCAGCCCGCCGTTGTCGTTGGTCAGAACTGTGTCAGGAAGCCGCGCTAGGAAGCACATGATTTGGTGAATGGGAACAGAGAAATTCGGAAGTGCGTGGCGGGCATCTCTTGTGGCACACTTCGTTAGTTCTCATGATCGGAAAATACTCTTTTTAGGCGGAGTGCCGGTCGGCATTTCTGCGTCCTGGATGGGGCCGTCCGGTGCCGGCCAGCAGCGGCAGAACCCTGAGCACTCATTCCTCAAATTTGTGTCAGTTGATGGGAAAAAACTGCAGTGGCAAGTGTGAAATGTGATTGTGATTGACATAAACATGTAAATAAAGAATACATGTACTAAAACTAATGGCACAAAAAAAGGACTGGATCAGGATGTGCTGGATACCAGTATCAAGTTTATTACAAATATATAGTGGCAGATACAAGAAGTAAAATATGATTTGCAAATCTCTAGTAAAAAAAAACAAAAAGAGACGACTATAACAAAGTTCAATTTCCAATCACGTAGCAATTTCCAAAAGTTGACACACTACACATTGGACAAATTCCAAGAATGAGTTGGGTGAACTTCATTACCTGATGTAGGTCTAGAAAATGACAATTCTGTGAGCTGAAATTTTCAGTCCCCTTGTAATAATAACTATCATAAGTACTGCTTAGCCATTGCTCTCAGAAATCTCTGTTTTCTTTTCATGCTGGCCTCGTGTTGCACGCTTTCGTTGTTATTACTGTTGAGTTCTAACTGACCGAGGACTCTGATCTGGAAAACACAAGTTTGCAATAGGCCACGATGCAAGGCAGGATTCTCAGGCTAATTATGGAAAATTAAATATCTTGTTAAGGCACTTAGATTTTCTAAAATATCATCTTTAATTGTGAACAATACTTACTGCCTTTTGCCTCTTCTCCACCTCTCCTTTTTTATTATGTAAATCTGGTTATTAAAGTCAAGAAATTCTTCAACAAATGTCGTCTTGATTCTCTGATGTACTGTTTATCAGGCAAGCATTTTGGGGACCTTCACAATGCTATGAGACCTCTACCTGCATTCACTTAACACCTTGAAAATACTGCAAAATTCATTACAGAGGGGCTTTAAGAGTTACTTTCTTCCAACACAGACTGAAAACCTCTAGGAAGTAAAAGTATGGGTGTTGAAAGGATACATATCAGGAATTCCAGGATGGTTCCATCCCATATGCAGTCATAGTACGTATCCATGGCATCATAGCTAATCTTCTCCTGCAGAGCCTTGAACGCTGTCGTGTAATCTACATCTTCAAGGAATTGGCACAGAATGGCCACCTGCAGACAAACAAATGAGTAACACTTAGGGAGACTTGAGTCCATGGAAATGTCCTCAGAAGCATTGTATTGTATTTGATTTTTCCATCGGGGTCGAAGCCATAGCATTATCGGCCCTGGTACGGAAGAGGCCATCTCAGGTTACTCATGTTCCTCACTTGGATGGGGTCTTTTACTTGCCCTTTCAAAGAAACAAGGTACAAGGCACTATGGCTTCCTGTCTCATGTGACAGACGTGAAGAGCCAGGAATGAAATCCCATATGGCCTGGGCTGGGTTTGAACCTGAGACCTGCCGCTTGCTGAGCGGACGTGATAACGACTCAGCTACATCAGGGCTAATCAATCACTGCTGAGTGGTTTGCCCCCTGGGTATATTTACTGTGGAACAATGATCAGCAGGGATGTCCCTCAATCGGGAGTGGGAACAGCCCAATATGTCAGGATCCTAGAAGGAATGGCATGGCTCTAGATCCTTCTAAGTATGGGATCACTTTGTGTCTTCAATAAAAGGGACTGTTCATTTTCGTCAATTGAGGAATCTTGAGTTGTGATCCTTGAGAAAATGGAGAAAGCTATGAAGCTGCAAATCGCAGCGATTATTCTGTACAGCACAACAAATAATCCCTGCAATTTGCAAGTGCATAGCTTTTTCCTTTTTCCCCCCCAAGGATCACAACTCAGACTCCTCAAGAGACGAAAATGAACAGCCCCTTTACCTGAGTGAAACACTGCAAACTTGAGCAACAGCGTATCATCTTCTTGTAGACCTGATCGTCATAAACAATTTGAGGGACAGCCGTGGTGAAGAAATCTGAAGAGACTACGCCAGCTTCCAAGTAGAACTTCAGGGCCGGTCCATACTGACCATTTGCTAGAAGCAGAAAGTAACTTTTAGTGGAGATTATGTTTGAACTTGGCTGATGGAGGGCGAATAGGAATAACATGTAGAAGTAATGACACAGAAAATTCAGTCATCTGCTTGACCAAGTAGGTTCTATTGCTTAATAGGTTGTGAACATCCCCTCGATGGTCATTACCAAAGCAGATGTCCGCTTGAGTTCTTAGCCAGGCATGATTCTGTGGGAAAGTGTAGAGGGAATGCTTGAGCAATACAGCCAAGGCATCACACACGGCTTCAATGTTGATTTCTGATGAACTCGCGAGGAGGACTGTCGGCCATAGACCAAGGTATTCGTTGGAGATCTCACTGGTGATGTTGTCCTTCAGGATGGTGTAAAGTTTGGCAAGCAGCGATACGAATGTTGACAAAGCAAAGGGTTCCTGAAAGGGGGAGAAACCGATGACGGGGAGGCAAATCATGGCACACAAACAGGGGGTAGGTAGCTTTTATGGCCTAGGGGGCACAACTGATTGAGTCTGGAGGGCGAAGCTGGAGGGGTCTGGGGTCCTCCCCCAGAAAAAAATTGAAAATCTACATGTACATCCTCTCAGATGCATTCCCCCCCCCCCCCC
>NMRB01002211.1:70688-81405 GCA_002633025.1 Notospermus geniculatus | reverse complement strand
GGGGGGGGGGGGGGGGGCATTTGTCCCCCTGCCCCCACTAGCTACGTCCCTGACAAAAACGTTGAACTTCAATTTTAGTGAATGAGCCTAGGCCTCACACAGATCAACTCTAGAACATGGCTGAATGAAAGCGGCTCCTGAGATTCAGTTTACCATTATCAGTCCACTTACTTTTATGTTCCGAATGAAAGTGACGAAGTCTGCCCTGGAAAGAAGTCCTGTCGTTGAATCACGATAGTAGGAATTACTATTGCCACCGATGGGTCTCTTCTGCTGAGAGTTCATCATGAAGATCTGGATAACTGAAAAGGAACAAAGTCAATGCAAAACTAAGCACTAGACTTTTTCATCAAAATATGAATTGTGACCCGTGACAGCAAAATGAATTGGAATGCGCCGGATATAAGACCTAAGATGACACCAGAGAACAATGGGGATCGAAGGCAGCACACCGAAACCCGGTCCTAAAAAATGGACACCTTTTGTGTGCAAAATTGATCAGGACTGGGATGTCAGTTTCATTTCAATAGCTTTAACCACTAGTGGTGACAACCGGTTACTGAGGCAGTGAGCTAGGGTTCCCATTGTAGAAATGGACAAAGTCAAATTTCACAATGGGCAGACAATGCTGAAATCAACAAACCGTTGGTTCACCTTGGGTCTTCTTTTGTGCGCATTCCGACTCATTTTGCTCTCATGGGTCATAATTCAGAAAAATTTCCACACAAAATACGATTCTGGATTCTTCCTTTCATGCACTATCTACAAGATAAACTGGTCAAATTCACTCACTGGCTTCCCATAACACCTTCCCTGGTTGCCGTGCATTCTTTATATTCGGCAATTCCTTGCAGGTGTCGGCTAAAAGACGACTCAGTTCTAAGAAACCATTTCCTGTATTGGCAAGATTTCGCAGGTAGTCCCAGTCCTGTATTGTCAAGAGGAACGCAGCACAGTGTCCAACAACCTCGTTACTCGGATGAATGTCTGAATCTAATCGTAAACTTGTGATGCATGTTTTACATCGTTTTAATACATCTGAATGAGATGATCCCTCCGCATATGAACTAAGATCAAGAAACTGTAGGAGATCCACTAGCAGGATTTCATATCGTATCAATTTGGAGAGTTTGTAGGATAAGTCCTTGATTTGAACGTCCGCTGCTGAGAGAAGGACACGTGCTCGATCGTACAACTGGAAAAAGACGAGGAGAAATCAGTAATTCTGATACTCAACAGGAGAACAATAGCCTTGAGGAACTCCTTAACGTTTAGGAGCATTCTAAAATATGGGCCTATATGTAAGGTAGCTAATAGTACCTTGAGATCCAAACAATGCTTTGCTTTGGCCACCAAGACGTAGACAATCGCAGGGTCCTCCCTCTTACTGGCTGGTGGTAAATTGGTGAGGCCTTGATTTATCTCTCTTGGGACACGCCACTGAAATGATAAAGAGTGATGAAGTCACTGAAAGGAACCTGCTGGCCCAGTTTCACAATGATTTCAAATATCATGAGTGAGAAACATCCCCATCAGTTTTTCTAATCAGATGACAACTCACCAGTACCCTACATAATACAAGTAATACTCAGTTAAGGCAACCGCTGATACAAAATAGCACAACCTACCCTGTTGCAAAGATTTGTGATCTGTTGTGGACTGATTGATTTTGATATTTTGTAGACAAGGTCCCGTACGGCTGGTGGATCATAGACCAGCAGGAGCTGACGTTCGAGCTCATTGTCAGGCATTTCTTCACTACCTGAAAAACAAGTGGATATCCTGGCAATGTAAAATGGGTTTGGATATCAAGATGACAACTCAAACAAAGTTTTCTGAAGGTCGGAGCCCTCGTCTTGAACCTACTTACACATGGAGTACTCTGAATCGAATGTGACCTCCCTCATGGCAGTGTACTCATCCAAAATGTCATTAATGTCATCCAACTCTTCAGCAGTGAAGTACGACTTCACTGGGCTTCCAGTCAGGGCATTGATGAACCCCTTCTCTGGAGGTAGTGCTTCACAGAGGTACCTAAATGGTGAGTATTCGTACGTCAGAGTGGGCATTCATTCAATGAGGTGGATCACCAAGTTAGTAAAGAATAGGACTAGGCTTCAGAGAATCATGAATATGGTGGAGGAGCATCAGAAAATGCATGTGATGGTGACAAAAAGACTGACACTCACCTTAGAAAACACTTTAAATTCAGCCTCTGACTATAGGAACATGACTTGATGGCTTCTTCAGCTACCTGAATAGTTAGTAAGAAAACACACAAATCAGTTTGAACATTTCCTTATTTAAAACCAAACTGAGGGAAGGGAATAATACAGGAAACAGAGTGATCTTTGTAATACAGGTTTGTCTCTACATGTACTTGCACTGTGATGCTGAAGCGGAATGCGTAAATGTGACCCATGAGAGCAAAACGAGTTGGAATGCGCAAAGAAGACACAAGGTGAACCAACGGTTTGTTGATTTCAGTATTGTCTGCCCATTGTGAAATTTGACTTGGTCCATTTATTTCTGTAATTGTTCTCTGGTGTCATCTTGGGTCTTCTTTCCGGCGCATTCCAATTCATTTTGCTGTCACGGGAGAGAAATGTCTTTTAAATCACCTTTATGATAAATCGGACTTGCTCAGGTTCCCTCTCCATCATCTCCGAGGTGTATCTAGTCAGAATGGCTCTCCCTTCCAGGACACTACGGATCATGTTGCAAGTGTAAACATGAAAGTATAAGTCATCAGATCTGAAGTAAAACAACAGAGAAGGATATCAGGGCACCAAATAATTACAGAGGAACAATTCTGAGGGCCGACAAATCACAGCTGCCAGCATCAGGCAACAGCAGGCTCTTACTCATGACTAGTGACGTACAAAGAAAGAACACATTTTATGACTCAAAATAATCCTTAGACTGGACAAAAACATGAGCTCGCTCTTACAGAACAACAATACACACCTTCTACACTTTTCTATTTCCTCCAACAAGCAATTCCTGTAGGAAATTGTCAGTTCTCTCTTTGAATTGTCATCCATTAAGATTTCCACTATATTCTGCAATAAACCACAAAATGTTGGTTTATTATTTCAGTTGATTCCTGACCCTGTCAAGAAAGCCAGTGATTTTTTTGACAGCATACGTTTCATCTCAAAGAATGCACTAGTTGTCTGACACTGTCCTACAGCACAAGAAGCCTATTATTGTCTGCACTCTTATAGCCAATACATGTACAAATGCAGTATATTCGTTGCTCAGAAACTCATCTACAAATGTGGCACAAACCTTGAATCCCTCTCTCTTGGATGCTTCTGCCTTTTCCAATATTGACACTAGCTGTCTTTCCTCAGACACACCCTTAAGACTGCTGCAAGCGTGGAGGTATCCCCTCAGTCTCTTCTGATCTATCGTGATATAGGTAGAGGTGAACACCTGCAAAAAAGAGGACACCAATTAATTTAGACGAAATAACGACCAGGACTTTACTTTTGAAGTGCCTATGTCACAGGAAATCAAAACACTATGACCACGATTGTGTTATTTCACCATCTTTCAATGGCAGAAAGGTTCCAACCAGGACATGATTTTATCATGATGCAGCAAATTGTAGAAAGTTTTCGTAACTTACCTCCTTCGATAATTGGTTCGCCACTGTGAACAGTTCACTAGCTCTGTCATACCTCTCTCGGTAGAAGTACCAACAAGCTATTTCATATGAAAGCTGTAAAATTGGAAAGAAAACTTCACGTTTCTTTTTCATTTTGTCAATTTTCAGTGCAATTTGTAAAGATGATGGATAATGCCAGCTAAGTGATTATGTACTCCAAGCAACTAACATCATTACATTATATTTTGATGTTGGGCAGGCGTTCTGTTTCTGAGATAACCAACCTGAGCCTGATATTCCTTACTGGAGATGTTGGCCCCTTCGTCCCAGTGGTTCACCAGTGTCTCATTTTCTTCGGTCAGGCTACCCAAACTGGCCATGATTGGCATTAGCACATCTCGTTTCACCATTAAGCACTTCTCCAGCACCTCCACCGAGTCTTCTGCTTGATCTCGTGCCTAAAAAGATATTGTGCATTCAGTAAAAACAATGGCCATAGAGCCTGCTGTGCCATGAATAGCCTTTTCCAATGAAGTACCCAACACATTCTGCGACTCAGCTTTTCTGAAGAAAGAAATCCAAGCAGTCCCATTCTGATAATTTGACAGCACATATCTTCGTGACCAACATGAATGAACGGAATTTTAACTGCATTTCTTTTGTGGAATATGAAAAGACACATCTGTACTCAAGTTATACATGCAGGAGGCTACAGATACTTACAATCTTAATTGTGGCATCATTAGCTGCTTGAGGTACAATGATATCAGTTAGACCAGGACTGTGTATTGAATGAGAATGGGAAATAGTTTACACATATGATGTACTGGTACAGCAATATTGAATGTGTGGCCAAAAAGTGGCCAATATATGAAGCAGGTAAGACATTAAGGGCCAAATTCATTAAGGGTGTTTAAGACTTAGACACGTGTAACTTTGTCAAATGCATGGAGGAAGTGTGTGCATTTGACGAAGCTACATGCGTCTAAGTCTTAAACACCCTTTATGAATTCGGCCCTAAATGTTTTGCTTATTCCGTCCAACTCTACAGCCTCTAAGCAAGATAGTACCGGTAACACTACCAGTGAATAGATGACCTCCTACATGACTTCCTCAAGTTGATTGAATACAATTAACAGAATTTATATTTCATGGTCAACTTACACAGTGATATTACTAATTCGTGTTGGTTTAATAGGATAGCTGTCTTTGATAACAGCTCTGATGCACCATCGATGATATAACTGTATGGCAAATAAGATGTGGTCCGGCAGACCTGCTATGTCCTCCACTGAGTAGCCTCGGAATGCATTGGGTTCAATAACTGTATCACCACCCTGCGTCAGTCGAACCAGTTCGACAAGAATATTGAATACTATCACAGCTGGGAGACTGAAAAGATTATACCAAAAGATTACAAATTACATGTATACGATAACAAGGAGGAGGTCAGAGCCTCAGCCAATCATCGGTGTGCGATGGCAAATCGACGTGCCAATCAAAATCTGTGTTACAAATAAGCGGTATCGCATCGCAATTTGCGACAGAAAAATCAGAAAGTGCGATATGGCCGAGGAGGTACATTTGCAAAATTGCTACACATCGTTTTCAAGTAGAGACAGCTGTGGCTGGCCAGCAGCGGCCGTCGAGGAGTCAGTCAGTACATAGTTAATCGGCAACTAACAACACCAACCAAACCTCGCTTTCATGATTGTTACACATGAGTCACAGTATGTTCGCCATGCATGCGCAAGTGTTAGTTGTTGTGTGCGAGGTTGACATCAAAAGCCATGCAAGATGGCTTCCACTGTTGAACATGTTGAATGGACAAAAAAGTTGCTACACAAAGTACCAAAATTGCGAATCAAGTGGAACCCTTGATTGGCAATTTTGCTACACAAGTAAAAAAAGTTATTTTGAGCCTTGTTTGCATGTGCGAAGAGAAGAGAAAGTGCCGAACGGCGAGTTGCTTCACGACACGAGTTGTGATTGGCTCAGACGCGGGGTTGAGTAGGGGTCAGATTCATTTATAATTTATGCATTAACGTAAAATATGACATGAATCGGACAAGCTAAAGATACAGTCGATTGCCTTGTTTGAACAAGATGAACAGAATAGGAACCTGTGGATCGATTATATGTTGTGTATGGATAGGTGAGCCTGCCGCCTGCCTTTAGGGACCCTGTGTTGCATCCCCACGTTATGTCATTTCCAGATCGCTGAGTATTTAGAGATGAAGATGCGGATGCATCGCTCTCACACCACGTGGCTCAGGGCATGTATGGATCTCCGTACCTCTGTCCGCCGCCTCACCGTTGTTTACCGGGTAGTTGATTTCACCCCTCCCCTTTTTCTCACCTCTTGTCCAGAGTGTTTAAGTTCCATTTCAAGAAAGCAGCAGCTTTCAGCGCAAGGAGTTTCAGTGCCTGTACCTTCTTGTTTTCCTCTCTTGTGGGTGGCAGCGGCTCTGGTAATAGAAAGAACATTGTTTGGGTATATAATATAAATTGCATAATGCCCACCAACAGTCCCATTCGTACAGCTTTCACACCAGAATGAACAAAACGATACATACCTTGCCCATCTTCCTGCATTGGTTCTGCAGTAGCAGGGGGCCGACTGGCTTGTGTGGCAGAGAATTCGGCATGATGGAGAAACTGGCATATGAGATCAGTTGCCGATGGGTCTAGAAAAGGAAGATGAGATAACTGAAAATTTACATAACTGTCAATTAGCATGGTCAAGGCCCGGCAGGCCTTTTTCATAAATAAGGCTGAATGGGTGAATGTCATCCAGTCCTGATCCTACAGACTAACCAGTCAGGAACTTTTGCCGCATCGGGAGGTGACCTCCCAATCAAAAAAACTCCCAGTCGGGAGGTAATAACCCAATTGAGTTTTCGTTCACCTCCCAATTGGGATTTCAATGTTCTCTTCCCTTCCCAACTTTCATCAAATATTTGGGAAAATCAATGTCAACTCGGCCAGAAAATTTACTTCAATCAGAAATTTTTTTCACACAAACCTTGATCTTGGTTTCACGTTTTCCACTGATTATGACCATGCGCAAATGCGCGATGTGATGCGCAAATCAGTTCTTAGATTTTAAACTGCCTGATCGAGACATTCCTCCTGTTCGAGCAACAAAAAATTAGGCCTCGCGTACAACATAATATCCCGTTTCGGACACAACCTCCCAGTCGGGAGATGCAAAATCCCAATCGGGAGGTGACCTCCCGATGCGGCAAAAGTTCCTGACTGCTAACACCTAGCCCAAGCCAGCCTGAGTTCAGAATTCACCCCCATCAAAACATAGTTCCCTGCGCCAAATGTTGAAAGGAGCGATTCGGTTTTGAAAGTAAATGCCGGGCAACGGCACCATCAGCATCGTCATCCCCCCATACTTTAATTCAGAATTTTGTTGCTTCGATTGGTGGCACTGCAGTCGCTTTCCTGCGCACTTCGCGCCGGCACCAACGGCATCGTCATTGGATGGCAAATCGTCATTGACATTGAATGGAGTTGTTGAATGAAGTTGAATGGAGTTGTTCAATGGTCAACAACAACAAAAGGCGAGGCGTCATGTCAAGCAGACAGTCAGAGACAGAGAGTCGTGATCTGGTGATGTCAGTCAGTCAGTGAGAGTCAGTCTGAGTCAGAGTCAAAGCCGATAGTGACTTTCGGCATTATCGTGATATACGTACCGCCAAAATGATGACGTCACAAAGTACAACGCCGCCTGACTTCAACCTCGTCCCCAGGCAACATGGGCAGTGCGCTTAGGAAATACGCCGGTTAAGCATGTGGACGTTTTTCTTCACCCACCAGGTTTTACTCACTTTCACCATTAAATCAGTGGCGTACCCATTTCGTAAGACGGAGTAAGTCGCACAAGGAAAAATAACTCATTTTAGAATTGTATCCTTCAATGCACGGCTCATTCCGTCCAAATTATACTTCACTGGCACAGCTCACGATTTTATTTCTGTGTTTTCCTACACACTAAGACAATGAATAAATGAAAGAAGCCGAATTAGGAATATATATATATATTTATATGTTATATACCGGTATATTTCCTTTAACTAAGGAAGGCGTACGCGTACCGTGTGTAGCTACGCTTGGGTAGGCTTGTAGGTCTAGCCTATGCACAATTTCATCACTTCTTGTTTAAGTTTTTTGTTTTGTCAATCACTTCATCACTAACGAGGACGTAATGCATGCATGGAATGGATGAAGAAGATAGCTTTGCCAGCTTTACTCCAACTCTGAAGAAGAATCTGACGACCATTGGAACGCCACCCTCTTCTTCTGCTTCTTAAACTTGTCGTGTGGTGTGGAAGTACTTGGCACAGGTTCGTAACCTGCGGGGCAACACACGACTTCACCGGCTTGCCGTTTGGGCTTTTTCGGTGCCTCACGTGTAGACGCGTTAAATTCTGGCAATTCCTGTGCAGTTGGTGGTATGCCTACATCTATATCTGGGACTGAAAAATACAAATGGTGAATCGTAAGGGACACTAGTCTCGCTTCACCAGCCTCTCTCTCTTACAGGAGAGAGTCTGGTAGAACAGACTACAAAATCTTGTTACCGCCAGGTGGCGAGTGTCCAGCTCAGAGCATCCGAATCTGATTGGCCAACGGCTGAAAAACATGGCTGCGCCCATGAAACGTATGATCAACGAAAGAGTCTGAGGTGGAATTTACCTTTTTAGCACTGCAGGAACGACTATGCATGGTCATCGATTTACGGAATAAGCCGATTGTACAATAGGACTTACATTTTCTGCCATGGATTAGGTCACTTCCGACCAGGGATTCTAAATTTCAGCCAGACGGTAAATCGATCCTTATACAATACAATTCCACTTTATTTCATCAGCAATCCACCTCAAACGACCAGACTCGATCGCCTTCTATATATCACTCGGCGAAAACCACGATAAAACGTGTTAAAAAGGTAAAATTTCCCTCGGACTGTTTCGTTCCTTGTTCGTTCATCATACGTTTCATGGCCGCAGCCATGTTTTTCGGCCGTTGGCCAATCAGATTCGGATGCTCTGAGCTGGACACTCGCCACCTGGCGGTAACAAGATTTTGTAGTCTGTTCTACCAGACTCTCTCCTGTAAGAGAGAGAGGCTGGTGGCGCGAGACTAAAGGGACACCGATTATAGGATACTGTTAACAATCAACTGCTTATCACACTTGGCCTCACACTTTTTGTCCATTGTAGTTTGGCCCCACGATACAAAATAGGATTATCCACAAAGTTAATGACTTACGTTCATCGCTCGATAACTCTGGTGGATTAGATGTCTGTTCTGAAAGAAGATGGCAAAGAAAGGAATGTCATGAATGTTACACTGACAACAAGGGCAGCACAGGGGCCCACATGGCATATCCCATATGTGCCGCAGAGGAATTGGCGGCATCCAAGAATATGGCTCTCATTTTTCCTGTCCAGAAACGTGTTGCTTGTTACAATCTATGGCAGCGAATTCGACACAATGATGGAGACTATTACCATCGACATAACCTTTGATGAACATCATTATAGGTTAAAAACTAACCAGATTCCGATTCTTCAGGGCTCTCTACAACTACATCAGTTGGAAGCAATAATTCCTCCTCTGTATCCGATGTTCTGCTGACTATTGACTCATTTGGGTTTGTGTCTGTAAATGAAGGCAACATATTTGAAATATTGAGTGTTTGTGAAAACAAGGAATGGTGGCGAATGGAAATACGATGGTTACCTTCAGTACACCACGTATCAAACATTGGTGTTTGATAAGAATACTTCGCTGGGTATTCGCAGGTGTACACAGTCTTCAGTAGCTTGAAGAACTCTGTGTATCTGTTTCGTTCGGAAATCCAATTCCTCCACATAATTTCCGCTATGTGCCCCTCCATATTTCCAAGCGATGTACCTGAAAATGGATGACAATAATTTTAACATATTTTATACCAACAATTTGAGAGTGATGAACAGGCATTATCAATTATTTACAGAATGGGTTTTTACCAAAAATCTTCCTAAAATGTGATTTGGCGTGAGCCCAGGCACCCTCAATCCTATTGGTATGCACAACTTCTACGACGGTGGGATCGGAAAGACTCTGATACTTCTTCACATATGAAGTCTTGTGCACGACCTGCAATGAAATGAGTAAGGAATTTTACTACGACGGTTAATAGTACCGATGGTTCATTTCCATGGGAGAAGAAATATAAATAAAGGCCGAAATAAATTTTGGAATGGCAATAACTGACGTAATAACTCACTGTGAAATGTCTGTATCCCAAGGTATTGAGATCCTGGTAACTCGCCCATCCATCCGAATAAATCGTCGCCCCAGGTTCGACGTGTCGCTGTATTATTTTTTCCAAAGTACGTTTGTCTCTGTTGTCGACTGGGTACAGTATGATCCTGCAAAGATTTCATGTACAATAACGTACCATTTCCTCATTACCAACAGAAATGAAATTGCCGATTCCCGTCAATCAATTCCCTGTTTATGGCGCGGCTTATTCCGTCGTATGAACACCGGCAGTGGAAATAACTACCATGGAAATAAGTACCACATCTTGGCGTGTCACCCCCAAAACTTTCCAAGCCCCTATTTGCTGTATTCCGTCCCCAACGAAACCCTTGGCGCAAACAGTTAAGATTGACGGGAGTCCACGTGTATATATAATCGTGAAATAGGTACCGCAGTATTCATTTCCCCTTCATCAGCTTGCACCAGTGGAAATAAGCACCAGGGAAATACGTACCACATCTTGCCGTTTCGCCCCCAAAACTTTCCAAGCCCCTATTTGCTGTATTCCGTCCCCAACGACACCCTTGGCGCAAACAGTTAACATTGACGGGAGTCCACGTGTATATATAATCGTGAAATACGTACCGCAGTATTTATTTCCCCATCAGGTTAATACCAGTGGAAATAAGCACCAGGGAAATACGTACCACATCTTGCCGTTTCTCCCCCAAAACTTTCCAAGCCCCTATTTGCTGTATTCCGTCCCCAACGACACCCTTGGCGCAAACAGTTAAGATTGACGGGAGTCCACGTGTATATATAATCGTGAAATACGTACCG
>NMRB01002211.1:43712-57333 GCA_002633025.1 Notospermus geniculatus | reverse complement strand
GGCCTAGGCCAACAGTTCACATGCAATAGTACACATACAATAGCTCACATGGATGTATTTAGTACACCCTGGTACGGGTCAACATACCCAATGCCCTTTTGCTGCTGTCGCTGTGTGGTTCGCAGCATATAACCTGGAACCTGGAATTGAAAAGATTTAATTTTACAAATCAGCACCAGGGAGGGGGATTACAACTACAAGTCAACTCTTACCCAAGTCAACTCATACTTGGTCAACTCAGTACTTCTCCCTCGGTCATCTTGTACCAAGCCTTCGTCAACTCGCTTTCACATGACCGGGGTTTACACAAGACCAGTAAAGGCGCCGCTCCACGTGACAGTTTTCTATCGAAAGTTTGTTGTCAGTCAATTACTACTGCTGTCAGACAGTTGCTGTCATACACTGATACAGTAGGCCTACTGTATGACAGCAATTATTGCTGTCTGACAGCAATAATTGACTATCTGACAGCAAACTTTTAACAGAAAACTGTCACGTGGAGCGGTGCCTTAAGTCTTCCTTATACCCTGAACATTCCAGGTAATAGACTGTAGGCCTATTCCTCCAAACGAGCGCAGCACCTTACGGTCAGCGTCACGACGTCCCGCACGTCGTTTCTGAACGCTATAGATCGATTTCGCCAGGCGCCATCTTGGATCGTCGTCATGGTATTCCAGGAAACTCGCGCATGCGTAGTTTGCTGAGTGGAAGATTGTAAAAAAAAATCGAAAAAAAAAAATCCGGTTGTTTCGACTCGAAAAAAAAATCCGGTTGTTTCAGCGATCATGACGTCGTGAAACAATCTGATTTTTTTCGTCTCACCTGGTCTCGCCTCGAACGACGTACGGGGCGTCATGATGCCGCTGACCCCGCAAGGTGCTGCGCTCTTTTGGAGTGATATCGTCTATTCAGGTAGGCCTAGGCCTATACCGTAGGGCCTAGGCCTATCAGTGACAGTGAGTGCAAGCATGGACATGACGTCATGACATGCATGATATGATGAGGCCGATGGTGAGCGAAATCATGAAATAAATGAAAGAAACAAACATGAATCATTTACATACTTTTGTAATCTTTGCCATTCCTTAGTAATACCTTTCTCAATGCTATAGTTTTCACACTTCCGATTTAGTCACGTAACATAAAATTTGACACAGCTAAAAGTAGGTAATTTCATCATTTTGTCCAGTAAAAAAACAATAGAGAAGTTTAGTTTTTAGTTTTAGTTTTAGTTTGCACAGGCAAGAGCGTGGAACCATTTCCGTCTCCGCCGGTTGCCCTTCCTCTAGCCTCTGCCGGACCCAGAGAAAGCAGGCCTCTGACCTCCGGTTCGGCATTCGGAACTTCCGAAGGCAACTGCTCGGCAATTTCCGTACGGTCGCATTTCCCCTCGGACACAATTCCAAGGCAGCCATCTTGAATGCGCAACGATTGCTGCCCGTTTGTGAGAATTCAAATGCGGTTCGCCTCATCACACCCTGCGCATGAACGAAATAGGTCACACAAAACGTTGCGTTATTGATCAAAAATTGGCAGATTGGATGAGATACCGGTAAGTTTATAAATAATATCCCTCAAGTTATCCAGCAAATAAGTTTGAACACCTTAACAGGCAAAAATTCTGCCAAAATAGTCCCACGGCCGGTCACGTGGGTTTGTTGATAAACAATATGGCTGCCTTGTACTTGTGTCCGAGGTGAAATGCGCCGTCCAGTGGCAGATAAGCAGTTCGCCTCAGGTCGTTCCGAATGCCGGTTCGGGAGAGGGCACTGTCTCCCCACCCTCCGGTAAAGACCATCCTTGGAGAAGGGAGGTGCTGGGCCACTCCAGGAAGAACCCCACCCCACCCCCCTCTACGTTGCCCGGCGGGCCCCACCTGCCCTAGCTCGCCGGGCCCCGCGGGGGAGGGTCTCCACCCCGAGCCCTTCATTTATTCCTCTGTCATGTCTGTCTCTTCCTCCGTATTCATGATTCCCATTATTCTATAATTCCAGAACTGTTACACCCAAAAGATTTGGATGGACCATTGATATTAAATGGAACATGCCCTTGCCCTCATGTGCGAACACCACAAGGAGTTCATGGCACTCAAAAAGCATGGGAGGTCCAACGAAGTGTACGAGAAAGTTGGCAGGATCCTTGGAACGGAAGGGAAGGTAGTTGAGAACTTCCGCTGAAGAACCTTGGGCGTGACTACCGTACCATCATTGCCAAGAAGAAAATTTCAGGAATTGAAACGGAGGAGGCAACACCATCACTACGCGGATCGTCCTCTTCACCAATTTCGAGAATTATTAAGACCGCCACCACCTCAGAAGGTGGCGGTCTTCATTGGTTTCACTGGATTTCTCTCTCTCTCTCTCTCTCTCCAATCTGTGGTTTCGGCAGGATAACTCAAAAAATACGCCACGTCACATCGCGATGAAACTTTCAGGAGTTGTGCATATGCATGTTACGCGGAAACCTATTGATTTTGGGGGTCATCCGCCAACAATGAACTGTTTAATTAGATGAAGTCTGTTGTCCTAACGCATTTTACCTTTGCCCGTGACGTCACGACGTCGACCATGACGCTGCAGCGTCACTCGCCGCAGCGGGGTTTTCGCTGACGTCATCTCATCTCGGATCAAACTGTGACGCCACGCACACCACGTTTCAGGTCCTCTTAGTCGGGTTCCAAATTGTCCAAAAAAGGCTCCCGTGGAAATTTCGTGAAGAAAGTTGCCGACATACCTCAATCGAAAGAGTATCACGTCCTGAACAAGAAAATCTTTGCCGGCACTTTGGCATTTTCTTCTGATAGGAATATGGGCGGTTTCCATGGCAACCAACCACGAAAATCGCATTTTTTGTTAAATGCTGATTTCTGAGCCCTTGGCAATGATATTTTGTTCGCTCAAGTGGCTATTTATATTTAACACCATCCCGGCTAAAATCCTATATCATCGTCAAGTTCATGCGGGGTCAAGGTCATTCCAAAAGGTTAAGGTCAAATGGAAATTTTGACGTTTTCCCCTGAAATTTCCGGACTCTAGGTTCAAATCTCGTGTGTATGAACATACTGAGAAATAACAAATACTTCATGGTTTAGAAAATATCTGCTGATAATTCCTTTTCTTTTGATGTATGATACATGAACCTACGCCTTGCGTGTTTTGAGGAAATAGAGGAGAAATACACCTTGGTGCGTAAAATAGTAGGACAATGGCTTCATCATTAGACCCAAGAACTGAGCTTTGTACAGGAGAATGGGACCCGATGTACAGCTAACTTTTCAACGGTTGGATTTACACCCCATAAATGTATTACCAACAGATAGAAACATGGTGCCTCAGAAGCAGACAGGCATGTTGTTTATAGTTTTCAGTAGTTATGTAATAAGAACTGACGTTTTTTATGCAAATTAACACAAAATGGGTCAAAATACATAAAAATGCCGTTTCCAATTACGTAACCAGTTAAAAATTACTAAAAACATGCTTATATGATTACAAGGCACCATGTTTCTATCTGTTGGTAATACATTTATAGGGTGTAAATCCAACCGTTCAAAAGTTAGCTGTACATCGGGTCCCATTCCCCTGTACAAAGCTCAGTTCTTGGGTCCAATGATCAAGTCATTGTCCTACTATTTTACGCACCATGGTGTATTTCTCCTTTATTTCCTCAAAACACCCATGAAGTAGGTTCATGTATTATACATCAAAAGAAAAGGAATTATCAGCAGATATTTTCTACACCATGAAGTATTTGTTTTGTCTCAGTATGTTCATACACACGAGATTTGAAATTACAGTCCGGAAATTTCAGGGGAAAACGTCAAAATTTCCATTTGACCTTAACCTTTTGGAATGACCTTGACCCCGCATGAACTTGACGATGATATAGGATTTTAGCCGGGATGGTGTTAAATATAAATAGCCACTTGAGCGAACAAAATATCATTGCCAAGGGCTCAGAAATCAGCATTTAACAAAAAATGAGATTTTCATGGTTGGTTGCCATGGAAACCGCCCATATTCCTATCAAAAGAAAATGCCAAAGTGCCGGCAAAGATTTTCTTGTTCAGGACGTGATACTCTTTCGATTGAGGTATGTCGGCAACTTTCTTCACGAAATTCCCACAGAATACCATTTGGCACCCGACTATCTGGCCAATCAGAGATGGAATAAATGAATTTGGTCCGGTGCCATGATGTAGGCCTACACCCGTACTTCGCGAAAAATGACACGCACAGTTGTCTGAAATCAATAACATTTAAATGATCATGACCCGACAAGTTTACCAATTGTGAAATTTAGTAGGCCTAACTTTGAAAACAATAACCCCCTGCTCTTGGCTGCCGCGAAACACACAATCGCACTGTAAAGCCATGTACATCTACATCATAAAATGTAGGCCCTAGGCCTACACTGTAAATGACGCATGTTCAGAGTCCCAATATCATCAGTTTCCATTGCCCAACATATTTACAGAATTCATCAGTGAATTTTCAAAGGCGGTCTTCAAATTGACTCACAAGTCAATTTCTAGTTATGATTTGTTCTTTCCCGTTGGTGGAGCCATTAAGCCCACTTTCCTGGTGACGGAGACAAGCATTTCTAAGCCATCATCAGACATGTCAGAAGACCAGCCTCAACCAGGTCCAAGCAGTGCGCAACAGATTTCAGCACCCCGCAGAAATCGTGCAACAAAAAGGGAGAACCTGCATCCAAGAAGGCAAAGTTGGATTTCCTGGGAAGTTCATCTGCATTTCAACAGGAGTACCTTGGATATGCGAGGGAACAAACACGCTTTCTAGGATGTATCGCTGCAGAACTTAGGATGCTCCGAGAAGGTTATTTTGCCATGAACCAGATTGTCGTTGATGAGGAAATAGGCCTGGATGAACTGTAGAAGAACAATGATGACACCATGCAAGAAGTGAACAGAAACTGCCACATGTATTGGACTTAGATCTGGTTAAATAATATTATTCTTGCTGTTATTTCAATGTGAGAATGTCATTCATTTTTGTCTCTGACTCTGAGATTGACTGTTACTTGTTAATAAAATTTCAGTCCATGAAGAATGACCTGTGTCCATTAAATTTAGAGAAAGTTAGTGTAACGGTTGTGCAGAACACAAACGGCGACAGAGCACTTTGCAGGAAAAAGTGGTCCTCCCTTTGCTGCCAGTCTGTTTTCTTTTAGTTGGTCCATACGCCACTTAAGTTCTGTTGCTCCTATTGCCCGTTCCACTATTTGGCGGAGTCGCCTGGCCTGATCGTTGAATGCCGTCTCTTCTGGTGTAAGGTTTCTTCTCCCTGATATCGATGTGACGAGCTGTGGGTGAATATTCCTGTATGCAGGATCTCCGAGCACAATGGTGTCATCAGGGAGGTTGTCAAGGAATCTCAAGAAAGCCTGGGACCACTCGATGGCCGTCTTGTCGTGCGTTGCTCCTGGGACACCGGACACGACATGGCGCACTTTACCATTCTTGTCGACAACGTATTGTACGTTTAGAGAGTCACAAGATTTTCCATTTCGGCCACAGAAATACGCATCCCCTGCATGGTCTGGACGTTGAATTCGGATGATGACACCATCCACATATAAGAGTACCTTCTTAACCTCCCCATTCACCATCCGTAATGGAGAAGAAAGGCCTTCATATTCATCAGGCTGAGGTAACGATATGAAATTAGCTGCACTGGCTTGCATAAATGTAGCAACTTCATTGATGTAATGCCACGCTGTACTTGTGGCCACACCATAGGCGTAGGCCTGTTGACGGAAGTAACCCCCGGATGACAGATAGGACAGGAAAATCTCTACTCTCCTCTGTGATGAAGGAAAAGTGGCCTTGGGGTTGTCATCGATTCTGAACGCATGGAATTCCCGTGAGAGTTCTTCTATCTCACCAGCTGTCAGCCTGACATGCTTTTCTATTGGTTCAGTCGTTTTTGCAGGACTTCGTTCATAATTCGGGGCTCGAATATCTAAAATACCAGCTGCAACCTCCTCAAATGGCATGAACAACATGGCTGCTTCGCTAACACTAGAGGTGACCTATAAAATACCACTGGTGTTAACACCTAGGCGTTAGTGTTAGTGGCAATAGAAATTCCTTTTAAAATTTGTCAAGTTAACACCAAGCTCAGATTAGGTTAACACCTGGTGTTCCACACGGTGTTACCTTAACACTAGCAGTAACACTAACACCGTATATAACACTAACACTGGCATTAACACCAACACTGGAGTTTATAACTGGTGTTCTAGATGGTGTTAGTGTTACACCAAGTGTTAACACTGGATGTTAACACCAACTTTGAAATCACCCATTGTCCGAAGACTTAAGACGGGCCACCATTTGTCGTATTAAAGGTCCCTCCACCCAACCCCTAAACCTCCGTGTTATGGCCACCCCCGTGCTTCGCAATCCAGAAAATCCGTCACCTGCTGCCACCTATCGTCTGGAGATGACAGGTTGGAGAGGGTAACTGGTGATTTCGGCCCACGGTGATTTCGGCCCGGGGGTGATTTCGGCCCCGGTTCAATTGGGCCGAAATCACCGGTGATTTTGGCCCAATGTAAATGGATGTCAGTGTGACCAGGTTGTACATATGTTCGGGTGGTGGTCATCCAGAGGAATCGGAACCAGTCATTGTCGATTGTTGGTTCAGCCGGGCGGCTTGAGATAGGCCTAGGCCTACATGTAATGAGTATAGGCCAATATGTAACGTCGACAACAAACAGAACAGTGGCTTTGGCATACAATATGACATGAACGATGGACACCCGAACCATGGAGGGGTGTAGGCCTAGGCCTACCTCTCCATGGTTCGCATTACCAGAAATATGGAATATCCAGACTGCGCCTGCGCCAAAGTAGGCCTCCGGCAACGGAATGGAATTCCTATTGACCAAACAACAAAAGTGCCGTTCAGCAGACATTCCGCAATTCTGTGCACGATGCCCATAGCTAGCAGGTTTGAGGACACTGACAGGCATCTCCTGTGAAAATTTTATGAGAATCGGTTGATTTTTTTGTATTTCAGTAAATGCGTCACGTCATTCTGATTGGCTCTATGACGCTGTTGGCACGACATCTAGGGGATCGCCAGCCTTACAAATTTCTGGTAATGGGGTGTACAGACTGTATACCCGGTATTACAGTACAGAGGGGATGCATACATACTAAATCTCAGTGTTGTAGACGAACTCCTGTGACTACACCTTGGGACGAGGCTGTCTCAATTTTGACAAACTCCTGTGACTGTACACCTGGGACGAGGCTGGTAACCAGGCGGCGGCGCGCCAGTCGGCGGCGTTGTGTGACGTATACACCAAACCTAAATTAGGCCCGCAAATAATAATTTCACGCTCTGCTTACTCAATTCCACGTCTCAAACTTCAGTCTTTACGGTCTTCATCGTTCCCCATGCGTTCAAGCCTCAAACGCGCCTTAGTTGCGAAGCACAGCCCATTTTTAGTCATTCTCGAAAAATTATTTACATAACCATATCACAGCTGCAGCGTTCCACTTTTGACGTCAGATTGCTTCGCAGATTCGCCGCGTCGCGGCGTTCCGGGAACATGGCGTCCAGTTCATTCACATTCGCATTCCGATTCGTTTAACCATAAATATTCTACCCTTTTCTATCGTTTCAGGCGATTCATTTTGACTTACTAGAACTGAGAATTCACTGAAAGTGAATTCATGACCACACCACAAAATTTAATTGGATTGCCAACAGCTGGTTTTTTGTGTTGACGTACGATGGCGGTGTTCGAATGCTACGCCTGTGACGACGAACTGGCAAACGATCCATCAGGATGTAGGCCTACACATCTACTACATACATGTACACGTCGTCATGACGTTGTGGACAACATGTACAGGCACAACAACGTAATGCTACGCTCGCGCACTGCAGGTATTCAACGGGGAATCCCCGATTCTATTTATAGACTACAGCGAATATTAGCGTGCGCGCGCGTCAAGGTATGACGTCATAGCGTCACCTCGTGGTGCGGCATTCCTAGAGATCTTGGGTCGGGTGATGATGTGCGTCAGCTTCGTGCATCGCTCGAATTTTGTTCGATTTTATCCGTCATTTCATCCTGGTAAGGAATGTGAATATCACCTTTCCATATATGAATATCCTTAGAACCCTCGTAACTTTGAGTGAAGTATTGACTAACTTTCATAAGCATATAAAAAGTGGTTTTTGTCCCAGCTAGGCCCTTCGAGAATCTTCTCATCTCGCCATCTTGAATTTTGGTAGCTGCCACGGCAATTTCTTGGAAATAATCTTGGATTTTAGACGGTTTGACTGGGAGTTATGTCGTCATGTTTGTGACAAATTGAGCGTTCGATATCAGTAAAGTCATGTGTAAATACATTAATAGTCGAGCGTAAGGAAGAAGCGTAATGAGAATAGTATTTGCATGTCATTTGCATTGCACGCGGTTGGTAGGCGTGGCTTTGAGTGTGGCGCCGCCATCATGAGCCGGCGTTCAGTTAGAGAAGTTAATCCCAGATGGCAGCACCTGTTTGGTGCGGGAAATACGAAATTTCGGCAAATCTTGAATAAGTTTAGTTCATTGGCATGATTGGGGATAATGTGTTATGAGAATAGTGTTTTTTCATTTTTTTCCTTGTTCCAGGACCAATTGCAGAGTGTTTGCATCTGCCTACCTTAGTTTTGTCCATATCTTGTTGTTAGAGCCATCATGGTCCATATTTGATGTATGTAAGTGTCACTGTTAGAGGAGTCAAATTTCCTTTTATCAATCATTCCTTATGATTGACTCGGTATTAGTTGTTGAAGATGTGGATTTGGTGTAGTGAATGTCAGTATTACCTGCGCTAGTAAGATTCAGTTCAACACTTAAAGCAAATGGCTCGCGGGGTTTGTTTACATTTTTGGTGGTACCTTCCATAGAGAGTGAATCTTGCCTCCAGGCAAAGCCGTGCTCCAGTCATTGGCAAAACCTGTGCAAATATGCGAACGTAAACAATGGGGACGAGGTTCCATAAAAAATTTGTAAAAATGGGTTAATGACGTTTTTAAATTCAGTCAGTCAAAATGTACATTTTGTGCCAATCACATTGATTTTGAAGCGGCAGATTTTGCAGAATTCGCCTCCGAAGATTGGCTGTCTAATTCATTTCCCATTAAACTATAATCCATCTTTCGCCTTTTTCTCAAAATGATGCTTGATATTGAGATGGCGCCCCAACTGAATGTAAACAAACCCCGCGAGCCAGTTGCTTTAAAGCTAGTACCTTTCTGAGCATGTAACTTGTGCTCTGTTATGATGAAGTGTTCTAGAGGTGACTTGTTGTCTCACCTGGAAATGTTTGTATCTTTGCAGGCTTTCATGTACTCTAAGTCTGTCACTGCCCTTTTTGCGGTACCGTATTCTCTGGGTACCGTTGTGTTGCTCAGTAAGAGGACGGTTGTCAATGCGTATTGTCCATGATCCATGTTCTTCGATTCGAATAAACCAAAAGACCACTATCCCAGAAATCAAGGAGTTCTTGACTTTATTCCCTAAAATCTTACATGGGAGTGAACCTGTTAAGTTCCCTCAGGTCACAATTGGCATGATGTCAGGCCTAATCATTTACTAACAAAACTCATTAGACCTATCAATTAGTGTCAACGTTGAGTACGTCGCATTCTCCAATTCATCCAATTGTCGAGAGACAAAAAAGCAGCAATTCCTTTGAAACAAGCCCGCGGGCCATTCCAGTGGGCCTAAGATTTAATTAAAAGAAGAAAGCTATTGTATAAAGTTCATCAATTCAAGATGGAGTCACTACCTGAATCACTGGTATCGAATCACTGTAAACAACAACATGAATGAAGTTATTCACATGAATGAAGTTATTTTAGGTTAAAAATCCAAGAAATATGTTAACTCCTATTTTGGGCAGAGCAATGATTTTTTTAGCAAGAAAAATTCAATCACTTAAAAAAATTTGAGTAGCCTATTTCATGATGCCAGGAAAATGCATTTAAAAGCACTTAAATTGTCAAATTTTTCTGGGGAGGACGCCCAGACCCCCCCCCATTTAGTCTTCCTGCTTTCGTTGTCCGCCGCCTCCGTCGACATGGTCGAGCTACGCTCCCGTGCCTGATCTTGGCAAATCTCTTCTGGCTTGGCGCTCCTGTCTTTTCGGCCGAGACGCAGTTTTTTTATACCATAGGCCTAAGACCTGGGCCTAATCATGCTAGCTGTGGGCCGAATTCACCAAAAGTTGGTGAATTCGGCCCTGGGCCGAAATCACCGGGCCGAAATCACTCACGGCAGTTCAGTCTGCTTGGAAAATCCAAACTTTAGATACGTTTTCTTTTCACTTAAGATTTCATTTGTTTTTGGCATTCGTTTGCCACGCGCTGAATGGGCTTTTTTCTGATGAAGTGATATATCTGTCTGTTAGTTGCATTCCAACCAGAGACTGGGCAGAGCACAATTTGGTAGATACATATCTTTTGATTGTGGGACGCAGACATTTAAGTTTTGATCAGGACTTGTGTTAATGGACTCTACAGGTGTTATGCTATTAGGAAATACTTATCATTTTACAGGGCTATTTTTTCTCTATGTGCTGGGAGCTTCTGAAGTTAGTGTTATCGGAATGTCAAGTTGACACATTTTGACATTACTTCTATCATTTCTCTCTTCTTTTTTGTGCTGTAAGTTGTGGATTATGCACAGTCTGATACACAAAGGTTAATTTTAGCAGGTTTCATTGCTTTTCCCCTCTTAGGCCTGAGACTGACTGGAAAAGAGGGCTATTTCTTAATTTTTGCAGTGTAGTTCTGGTAACTAAACATTTCCTCCTGTTTTATATGAAGATGGCCATGCTGAACACATTTCAGCTTGTTACCACAAACAAAACCTGCACAGTTCCAAGATGGTCGTCCTTTGGGGGGGCGGGGCAAAGGGATTAACAGTGGGGGTAAAAAATTTGATGTCTTCAATCATATCAACATGGGTATCAAATTAAAGGTATCAGTGGGTTCAACAACATGGCAAGGGTTTCATTCCCCAAAATCTGCACCACAACCCTTGAGGGGTCAAAAAGGGCAGCAAATCCCACTTTTGGCCCTTCCCACTAGTTCAACGGGGACTGCAGGTGGATGAAAATATTTTTTTCAACATTGCTCTCATAGAGCTCCAAAATGATCCCTATGATGACACCCTTTGGGTAGCAGTTTTCGAGATCCCCAAAAAAGGGTCCAAACTCAGGATCTTGAACACTGTTACCCAAATGGTGTCATCATGGGTATCAGTTTTAGCTCTAATAAGAGCAATGTTGCAAAAAATATTCTCAAACGCCCGCAGCCCCCGTTGAACTAGTGAGAAGGGGCCAAAAGTCGGATTTGTGGCCCTTTTTGACCCCTTCAAGGGTTGTGGTGGTCATGTTGGGGAATGAAATCCATGCCTTGTTGTTGTACCAACTGAGACCTTTAATTTGATACCCATGTTGATATGATTTGAGACACAAATTTTTGACCCCTACTGTTAATCCCTTTGGCCCCCTAGTAAGGGTGGCCATCTTGACCTACAGAGGGTCATTGCCAGGTTTGGTTGCAATTCTTCTGTTTTTTATGTTTTGAGTCATTTTCTGGAGTTATTTCACTCTGACTGTGCAGTTAAAGTGTTATCAGACACAAACGGAAAGGTGACATTGAGGCATCCTGTCTCCTGTAAAAAAAATAGCCCTGTAAAATGGTACATATGCCAGTTGGGCGAGAAAGGGTTAAATATCACCTGTGCAAAAGCTCATTTCAAACTTTAATGTCTGAGTGCATTAATTAAGAGATAAACATATCCAATTTTTAGCTCACCCGTGAGCTTTTGTCGTCAGTCAGCGTCCGTCGTCCGTCGTCGTCCGTCGTCTGTCGTCGTCGTCCGTCGTCGTCGTCCGTTAGCAGGGCACGTTTTGTAACCGCCAGAGCTATTGATCTGAAACTTGGTACATATATACCCCTAGGTCAGATGACCTATGACACCAAGTTTCGGTCCGATTCGATTCTTGGTTTGGCCTCCAGGTGGCCAAAACCAAAAACACAAAAAGTGCAATAACTCCTGAACTAATGACTGGATCTTCTCCAAATTTTTATCATAGGTGTATCTAGTTAGGATACATAACATATGTAACGGGTTTTTGATTTGACCTACTTTTCAAGGTCACAGAGGTCAAAGTGCGACAAAAGTAACGAACCTGCCACATTGTCATTTCTTAATTATTTCACCGAGAGTCTTCATATCTTGCATAAATATGTATTGGAGGGGTACCTTCAAAAATACAGAGTTTCGGCCCGATCGGAATCCAATATGGCCGCCAGGTGGCGTAACCTGAAAATCATCCAAGTGCTAAAACTCAGGAACGGCTTGACCCAGAGTGCTCAAACTTGATATTTACCTCCCTCTTGATGACCTTTACATGCACGTCAAATTTCGGCCTTATTAAACTTCCAATATGGCCGCCAGGTGGCGTTCCCCGAAAACCATCAAATGTGCTATAACTCAGTAACGACTTGACCCAGAGGGCTCAAATGTGCTGTGTGGCTCCCTCTAGATGATCTTTAAGTGCATATGGCATTTTGGCCCGATCGGACATCCAATATGGCCGCTAGGTGCCATAACCACAAAATCATCGGAAGTCCTACAACTTGGGAATAACTCGACCAAGATTGCTCATAACTGACATACACCTCTCTCTGTCATTATGCTACTGTTCAAACGGGTGAGCACATGGTCCATGGACCATTTCATTATCATGTGTTGCCAGATGTAGGTTATTGGGAAACCCCATGTAATTCCCTTACTTCCAATCCTTCTTCCCATCCAGAAAGTTGTCTTCATGACAAACAACAATCACTCATACTATATGAATTGTCACTTTCAAGAGAACTCTCAGCATTTGGTGATATTTGAGGAATTCCCTATTAATCCACCTCTCATCCAGACAAAGAAAGTACAGTGACCTCGATTTCCCGCCGTGGCCTACTTTATCAAGGCCACCTATAATTGCTCTATATTGTGTTTGTAAACAAGGCTGGCTGCTTCAACTAAGTTTGGGCCTAGAAACCTGCTGTGCACTGTGGGCCGAAATCGTTGGAGAGTATGTCTGTGCGTTGGAGAGTGGATTGGGTTGCCAACCCAACCTCGCGCACCTGCTCGAGCTAACACCTCTGCTTCTGCGGCGTAATATACAACTTTGTAAAATATAGTTCCCCACATTTTTGGTGTATAAATATCTTTCCATATCATTATGCTTTAAAAAAGCGAAACGAACATAGCTGTAGGACTTAATTTTTGAGATGGATGCAAAAATTGTATTTTTATCTCAAAAATAGAAATATAAAGTTTTATGTTCTCTTTTGTGGGGCAGAGGTATTTCGTACAGTGTTGCTGGTGTAAACAACATGGCGGTCACTGGAGGTAGAAGGAACTTTCGACACGACGAATACATCGGGCCAAAGAGGAGAAAAGCACAAAAATTGACACACAATATATACAGGGTTCCTCTTTTTTAGGCCTTTGTCTTCGTCCATGGTCTGTTTCTAAATTTTCGTTGGTCAGGTTTTGTAGGTGCTGTTCACCTAGG
>NMRB01002211.1:0-25801 GCA_002633025.1 Notospermus geniculatus | reverse complement strand
GTTCAACGCTTTGGGATTTTCTCGTGCGACCAATCAGAAGCCTCGGTTCTCTCGCGATAATTTATTCAATACGAGTACGTCGTTCAACGTCGTAGCGAACAACACTAACCTGCTGGTACATAATTGACTTCCCACTGCCAGTCCTACAACAGACTAACAAATAATCTCCATCGAATATTGCCTCCACGACTTGTTTTCGAGTACTTTTAAGTCCTTCCACGGATACTTTGCATTCGAATAAAGTTTCATCGAGCCCGCCATCTTGTCATCACAACCAAGCTACCGATCCAAGCTTTGCCGTGATTGGTTACTATTTTTGGGACCGGTGAAATCCTTGAACACGGAAAGTGGTTTGCTTGCGTGAAGGTCAAGGGAGGAGAAGCCGAGTCTTGACCTGAACTCAGTGAAGATGGTCGATCGCGAATTCACCCCATTCTTCGCTCAAACTTTGGGAAACCAGCGGGGAAACCAGTGATTTTTCCGTTCCTCAACTGTTACCAGACCCGTTCACAGTGTAATTAAGGGCTCCCCTGCAGAAATATCGGAGAGAACCACCAAAAATGCTGCCGATTGCCGGAATCCTTCGTTGAAACCAATGTAAACACACCAGCCTCCGCGTTGTCAAGGAAAATGGCTACTGCGCATGTGCGGGTTGCCAAGAAATCGCCATGACGTCATAAACGACGACCTAATTTGAACTGATCTATATACGCATATACATAGAGAAATTTATGTACATGTATATAAAGGGACTCCAAATTTCATCTGAAGGTACCCTTGGTGAACCCGCCTCAGAGACAAGAATCAGCGTGATTTCACCTACATTAAGCCTAGCTCCAGGGGCGTTTTGCGTAAAATGAAATATCGCAATGTCTCAGCCGCTATGATAAAAATGTAGACAAAAAGTGATGGGATAAATAGTTTGGTATTTTCTAAATCAGTTCACAGCGAAGTTAATGTTGGATCCGTCCACCAGGGGGCGCTCTTTGACAAAATAAAAAACAGGGGTATTTGAATTTCCCTGGTGGACATCACCCACTACCCTTTTCCTCCGCGGTACACCTTACACGCCCAATGTCACTCCTGGAATTCATCTGTGTCATGACGTCATCCGGTGAGTTACAGTGACGTCACATATTTCAAACTGTGTTAGTTTGTTCTCTTTATGCCGATAAAAATTCATGTATCCCGCATCAAAGGTAGCCAATCACGCATGTGTGCCAGAAAATTTATATTTTGGGGGTATTTATGACCACACCACCACTCAGTGGTGTGGTCAGTATTGTTTTCGCAGGACGCAAAATTTTTCTCTACCACTTTCCTTTCCTCCACGTTTTCGGTCAAACTAGGGCATGCACGTCAAATCTGACTTGCTCAGTCTAAAGATCTAATTGTTCTCTCGCGATGAAAAGATTCCTGTGCACTTTCATACAGTTTTGGCTGAGATAATGAACTTGTTCAGCTAAATAAATCGGGATCGCCGTAGTCTATAAATAGAATCGGAGTCTATAAATAGAACCGTGCTAGATCTATGCATGGCGTCGTGCCTGTGTAGGCCTAGGCCTACATCCTGATCGATCGTTCGGCAGTTCGTCGTACTAGTATAATACAGCATTCGAACACCGCCATCTTACGTCAACATAACAAACCAGCTTCTGGCCAAAACATTTGTGGTGTGGTCATGAATTTTTCAGTGAATTCTCAGTTCTAGTTAATTTTTGCCAACGCATTTTATTGGAATTTAGAGTGGAAAATTTTGTTTACATAGTTATTCACTTTCGACACATATTGTGTACCGAGGATGCTGGGATCCAGGAGAGCATTAAATTTAATTGCCCTCCCATTATATAGCCACGCGGTTTTTTTCAGGCCATTGTACGTAATAGTCACTCTGTCAGTATTTTTTTACAAATTTATTAGATGACAAAGAAATGCAATGTGCGGTAGGCATATCTCCTGTGATCTGGTAAAACCTAGTAAGTCTCATTTAGACAATTTTGAGAAAATCAAGGAAAACCGTTTTCCTACAGGATTAAACTCCAGGAGACAAAAGGAATTTCGTGTTGCCTTTTTAGTCGGGCATAATGAAAGGTCTTTCCAGTGCATAACATGTCATTTTGTTTGATGGCTTAATCAGGTTACATAATGACTTAGGGTGTTTTTTCCTGATCAAAGTTATTTCAGTGGTTACGATTTTCATCAACAAGACCCTTACTGAGACGGGTTTTATGCATTTTTATTTCATAATATGAAGGGATAATACCTAGTAAGTTCAAATTTGGGGCTAACTCAATTTTCATAAAAAAGTGACTTTTACCAGATCACAGGAGATGGCTAAATATTTATCAGTGGCATTGAGTTGCATCAGTTACACGAGGTATTTTATTCATTGGTTTACGGATTTTTTCCCTGGAAACCCCTGACAGAAGGTCGGAAAATAAAAAAAATTGTGCTTATTTGATTGTTTTTATTAGANCCTTGTCGCAGACCAAAATTCGCCAGTGGGACACTAGTATTAATGTTCAAAATTTGCCTGCGACAAAATTTCATTCGAAGTCAGTCGAAGTTATCTCGTATATAGTCGCACCCATGTCGTACATAGTCGTACAGGATCGTAGGTCTTGAAGAGTAACCTCGACTATCAACGACAGTCTGCGACTAGCTACGAGTAATGTACGAAGAAACTACGAACATCTACGTTTATCTACGACTACCCACGACTAACTTCGTCTGGGCCTGCGAGTGCTGGACGAATCAGCGACAAGTTGACAACTCGCGAAAAACTACGTATAATGCTAAATATCGCAGCTTGTCGAGGGTGTATCGCAGCCTTCAGATTCGCCCCTTGTCGTGGGCAAAAGTCGCCAGTGGGACACTACCATAGCACAGTGGTGTGCACGCTTTTCCTCAATGCTGGCGGTCTTGCCTTATGTGGAGGCGTGGGTTCGAATCCCTGTACTGTCCATGCACATGTAGGAACACGGAATCTGGGAACACCCCGGCCCGTATTTACCTTCTGAATCCCTATTTCTGCCCACTTCTCAACCAATGCACTCTTATAGTGACAATTACACGATGCCTCGTACTTGGTGACTGATGATGTCGAAGATGACCCTTCCCACAAAGGGTACACGGGTTTGCCGATTCTAGCCTTTCCGATGAACACTGTCACCCAGGCATTATCTGAAAAATAGGTTACAAATGCTGAGCTTTAGAATTAGGTTCATTGGCACACGGATCCGATCCGTATCCGACACGTATCCGGTCCGTAAAAAAAATCGGTCAAATGATTATGACTAGCTTAGCGCACATGTCCGACAAAACACAATGCGTTAGGGGTGTCTGTTAAAATCGACTGTCCTGGCTGAATGATGAGTCGACAGCGTCGGGTCAGTCGACTTTAAAAACACCCCTAACGGATCGAGTTTTGTCGGACATGTGCGGTAAGCCTATAGTGTGTTCACTGGCGTCCGATTCTAATGCAGGGTTCATTGGCACACGGATTTTGTCCAACTCAGGTCCGTAGAAAATCGATCATATTGACTTTTGCGTTGTCGTATCCGCAAAAATAGGGGCAAACGGACTAAAAACGGACCCGATCCGTGCGCCAATGAACCTTGCTTTATGCGGAAGACTGGGTTCCAGTGCGGTCCGTTTTCTGTAATCGGTCCAGGTAGCGATTCGTCCGTTTTTTCCGCACACGGTGTGGTGTTCGGTTCGCACAAGATGCCTCCGATTTCCACTGAAGGAAGCGACAAATTGATAGACTTGGTGCGCTATGCCTGATGACCCACCCTACTAACCCATAACATAACGATGCAATAAAAATTGCAAATATATGGTCGTCGATAGCGATGGTCATGGGACGAGGTACTATGGTAAGTTCACAATGTAAAGCCCTATTTTGAACGGTATCTGGTCGTTTCGTTACACGGCCTTTTCGTTACAGTCGGTTCATTTATACATGGCATAAAGTGAATAGAACTGCAATATCTGTTCATGATTCAATGCTGTATGCACAGAGTGCGGTAACAGCATCTTCCTCCTGCTGAACGGTAAGACGCACGCCAGTGAATGCACGATGCGGAAACTGTCCACGGACGTCCGTTTTCCGTGCGGATATTTTTTTCTGACCGTGTCGGACACGTATCGGATTCATGTCGGATCCGTGTGCCAATGAACCTTGCTTTAAAGCTTAGCGGACATGTCCGACAAAACTCAATGCGTTTGGGGTGTCTGTTAAAATCGACTGTCCTGGCTGAATGACGAGTCGACAGCGTTGGGTCAGTCGACTTTAAAAACACCCCTAACGGATCGAGTTTTGTCGGACATGTGCGCTAAGCCTTAACGCTACATTTATTGGCGCACGGAGACGGTCCATTTCCAGTCCGTTTGCCCTAGTTTTCCGGATACGACAACACGCAGAAGTCCGTTTGATCAATTTTTAGCTCAGCTGACCAAAGGTCAGCAGAGCTAGTCAAATAGCTATTCAGTGGCGTCAGTCTGTCCGTCCAGCAGTCCATCACTCCATCTGTCAAACTATGCCCGACGTTTTGTAACCGTAATAGCTAGAGACTCCAAATTACACCTGAAGGTAGCCCTGGGTAAACTCTCCTCAGAAACAAAAAATGAGCGCGACCTGACCTATATTAGGCACACCAGGCGGCATTTTGTGTAAAATGAAATTACGCAATATCTCAGCCCCTATGATAAATATGTAGACAAAATGTGATGAAATAGATAGGTTGATATTTTCTACATCAGTCCAAAGGGAAAGTGATGTTAGATCTGTCAACCAGGGGGCGCTATTCAACAAAGTAAAAAACAGGGGTATTTGAATTTCCCGCACTTTTAAGTTCCAAATTATGCATTAGTACCTCTGTAACTGGTGTCCTGTCCAACCTGCATATAGCCAGTGATAACACCGAGACTGGACTTACACTATGTCCTCAAACCAATACCAAGCTGACAAAATGGCCACCATGCATTTCATCACTTTAGAACTTCAATGTGCTGTTATAGCGTGACTAATCTTTCATAAGGTATGGTGACATGCTTCAACTCATTCGTTTATGAGTAGCAACAGCCTCCTGGCCTATTTGGTTAATTAGGTCATTCAGATAGATAGAGTTGAACAGTTTTGTCGAGCATACATTGACACAAGATCATCATATTAACCTCGTCACCATGACTAGGCCTAGGCAAAGTGCTGTGGTCTCATACTAACCAGTGGGGGCATCCAGGCTCCCAAGTTGCTTTAACGTGTTACCTGGAGCGACGTTGATGTTCATGTCATCATCTTCTAATGCATGTAGGGCTCAGAATATCATCATGACCAGATAACCTGTATACATAGCTCACCAGGGTGAGCTAATCTATATTACGACAGTGCAGTGTCTGTCGTCCGTATAGGGCACTTTTGTAACCACTGGCGCTATTTATCTGAAACTTGGTACATATATACCCTATGTCGGATCACCTATGACACCAAATTTCAGTCCAGTTTGGTTCTTGGCTTGAACTAATGACTGGATCATTTCCAAATTTTTATCAATTTGAAATCTGAAGATTTTCACTGTAAAATATCTCTGTGGTCTCTCTTTGTAACTCACAAAGTTATCCCATCCAACCATGCACAGTTGGTGAATAAAATTTGATATCACCCACTACCCTCATCTTACTCTGCTGTACCCCTACGCCTACATGTCCTGTATCAAATGTCAGCTGAGCGCCAGGCCCATGGGCCTCTTGTTGATGGACCGGATCCATGCGCCAGTAAATGCAGCTTTAGACTAGAACTGTGAAATTTGCTTGACAGCAAATTTGATGGTCCCTAAATCAGAAAATGGAAATTGAATGAAGAAAGGGTAAGGAGGGGTATGACTCTGTGGCACAGCAGTCGGGGAGGGGCAGAGGCCTGCCTTCAGAGACCAGAGGAAGGGCAAAGTGGTGGAGACGGAGACGGATCCATCATTCGTTCCTGAACCAAACGAAAAACAAACAAACCAAGGGAAATATCGAAGTTCATCAGTTCAGAATAAAAACCTCTTCAAATTCACTGATAAAGTCTTTTTTAAACTATCCAACATTTCAGACCTGGATACAAATATTGACTACTCGATGGTACAGCCTGATTTTGAGGTCATTGAGTAGTTTTCTTGGAATCGTGTGCCAATTGAGTGTGGAAGAAGATAGAAAGAAATAAAAATTTCCTACCTACCCAGTGATATCAAGATGGTCCCTATATTGACAATGTAGGGACCATAATTAGATATTAAAAAAACAGCACAAAAACGACACACAGTATAGGCCTACAATAAATCGGAAAGTCGTGTCCGAATATTTCGCAAAGTTTCGACCCCAATCGGGGTCTTCCTCAGGCGCTATGTAGAAGAGATCCCAGAGGTGCCAATTGAGTGATCACCTCTGGGATCTCTTCTACATAGCGCCTGAGGAAGACCCCGATGGGGTCGAAACTTTGCGAAATATTCGGACACGACTTTCCGATTTCTTCGGGACCATAATTACATGTACAGCAGTTGTTTCCAAAAAGGTATTTACCTTTTATGCACGTGTCCTTGCCTAAGTATTTTTTTCCGATCATAAGATCGCCTTGGCTAGACAATCCTGTGCACTCACTCGTGTTTTTCAGGTACATCGCTGCTGCGCACTGATCATTTCGATGGCACTGGACGGCACACCCAAGGAGGGAAACACCCGTGGTGGAAAAGAGGTTCGTTCCATAGAATTCTCGGTCAGCAAAGTTTCGGAACATCTGGTCTCCGCAGGATCCTGATGTCGAAGTTATCACAAAAAATACGACAACGCGAACATCCAAAGTCATTTTATCACCTTTATCAACCTAACAAGGTTTGAACACTTGTAATGTGTGCCTGAACATCGCTACATCTATCGATCAAATACCGGTACATGCGCAGCTGCAATTAGGATGTTTAAAAGCTTCTCGAATTTGGAAATGAACTCGACAACTCGAAGTTGACAAACCTTGTCAGGGTGGGCCCAAAAAAACGCCCCAATTACAATTTACTCTGGGATCTAAATGGATTGGTCTACAGAAATCTGACACATACTGTCCTAAAGCATAGGTCTGGGAGATTTTTAGGTATTTTTATTTCGTAGTTCAAAGTCCTATGCAATGAGTTACAACCATTTTACTAAAACTTGTGATTTTGCAGTTTTCCGAGTTGGACAGTTTACAAGACGTGCTCAATTTGGGCAATGTCGACGTTTTCTGGAGTTGGGATTGATTAGGTCGACCAGACCTGCCTTTATTGACACTGTGGACAGTTCTCTCAGTTCTAAACTTCTCTACAGTCCTCCAAGCAGTCCCGCGAATTTTTTTTCCTGAACCTTTCAGCAATTGTATTGCGGATTTAGAGTATTTTCAGTAAAAGAATATCGCGAGAGAAGAAGCAGTTGAAAAAAATCGTGCCCTAGCCGAGACTCCATCCAGGGATCTGTGATATGCAAGCCGAACGCTCTAACCACTGGGCTACCGAGGCAGCCCGCAGCGAGGGTGTTGAATCTAGGTGTTATAGAATAAATCTAATATACATTTAATACCCTTACATGTATAATGCTAACCCTTACGTAAACCTTTTCTTTTCTAGTCCTAACCCTAACCCTAACCCCTACCCTATCCCTAAACCTACTCTCACGACCCAATTATCCCCGCCCCACGCGCGTTGAAAAAGTGTTTTACTCCAAAAGAAGTGTCCCTCTCTCGACTATAATAGTAACTACAAAATGTACAGTGTACTTGCTGAAAGGTTCAGGAAAAAAATTTCGCGGGCCTCCCTAACAACATTGAAATGATTACAATATGCCCGTCTCGTTTTAACGACTGATTTCGTCTCAAGGTAGATTTCTACCAGTTTTGCTCTTTGTACTGTAGTAAGCGGAATAGTCATTCAAAACTCTTGTAACACACACCAAAACAAATCCCTGGATCTATACTTTAATGCCTGAAAGACAAAAAGTTTCAGTTAAAAATGAAATTATAGGAATTTTTTAAATGTGGGGCCAGGGTTCTTCCCCCATAAAAAAAGTCATAAAATATGAAAGTCTGAAAATAAGGCCTAAAAAAGTCATGAAATTTTGTGAAAAGTGTGAAAGTCATTAAAAAGTCATAAAATATCCTTAAATGCCGGGAAATGGCGTAAAAGCATCCTTATTTTCTAAAATTTTCCCGGGGGAGGCCCCCGGACCCCCCGCCAATATTTCGGCTCGTGCCTTCGGTGCTCACTGCTGCTGGGGACTACAGCTACAGTCCACTACTTTATCAAATCCCCAACCTCTAGGACATTCCTACGCCCCTGCTTAACAAACAATGACACCCAGAATTTATCAAACAACGCCGAGAATTCCGCAATTTTTACATTGATTGGGGATCAAATGGTCATAAATTAAAGCTGGAACGTCATACAAAAGTCATTAAAAAGTCATACTTTTTTCCCTGGCTCTAGGGGGAAGAACCATGTAGGGCGCTTTTTTGGCCCTCCTTGTATGCACATTATTTTAGATGAAAGGGTAAATGTAGTCCTGGGTATATACTAAACTCCCTATACGCAGTTGTGTACCGCGCCCCCTTCGGTTTGCTCGCTCTCCACAACTGCTTTACTTCGTGGAAGTCGCTGCGGTTGGTCAACAGATGGCGTCTGGGCCTGGCGCGAGTTTTACAGCCTATCAGCACGCTGCTTTCAGAACTGTTTGGCCCGTTGGCAACGGATGTTCTTGTGCTACCATGGCTACGAATCGCTCGGCCAATGAAAAAGTGTCACGTCTCAGGCCAGCTTGGTTACCGGTTGCTCGGTGCTCTCATTGGTCGACTCTCTCAGCGCCATCTGTTGACCGAATGCGGCGAATGTTACGAAGTTAAGCAGTTGTGGAGAGCGAGTAAACCGAAGTGGGCGCGGTACACAACTGCGTAGGGAGTTTAGGTATATACAAACATTACCCAGGATCTCAGTCTTCATCCTGGGTGTAGTTTCGGTAGCCGAACATTCTTCAGCATCCGCAAACGTTGCCTAGGAATGAGTCCTATTTAGAAATCCCGTGGAATCTCGCGGTCTTGCGCCGCGGTACTTGTTGAGTGTAGCTGTTCATGACCTTCTTCAGGCGGTCACGTGACCACGGGCGAGACAACCTCGAATCCAGGTGTCATACTACGATGCTGGGTGATGTTCGACTACCGAAAGTACACCAAGGGATAGTGAAGATTGAGATCCTGGGTAATCTTTGTGTACACCCAGGACGACATTTAGGCCTACCCTTTCAGCATTATTTTAGCTTCGCTTGGGTTTCATGTAGATTCGGGACCCAGTCGTTGTGTCGCTCCGGCCGCCGCGCTACACTCCACAAACGACTGGGAAAGCAAGATGCAAAATCAGCGGCTAGCGTACCGACGACCACAACGCACATCTCGGCGAATGAAATTGCCCGAAAGCAATCTACTAGGAAAAATCTGGCACACTTTTGATTGGTTGTTATTTCTGTGGAGGATGTAATTTACCAGATCCTCTCGTCCGTCCAGAAATCCACATGCGATCCGATCGAATCCGATTGTGGTTCAAAACTCTTGCGTGTACTAGGTGGCGCTACCCAATGGGGTCACGTGTGGATTTGAAATGGTCCCGAATACACATTGGACCACATACGACCATTCAAATCTCGTCTAAACGCAAACGAGACCCGATGCGAGTCGATCGGATCGAATCCGAATGTGGTTTTTTACTTGTCGTCTAAAGTGCTTTTCACAATGTCCAGTCATTTTTGCACTCATTTTACCCTGCAATGGAACCTAACCACAAACAACAAATGGGCCAATTACGTGTGCATGATTGCATGATTATCTTGAATCAAATAATCTGAACAAGGTCCTATTAGAAGTTGGTCAACCGTGAACTGACATGCACACGTAGGATCCATTGCAAGGTAAAATGAGTGCAAAAATGACTGGACATTCTGAAAAGCACTTTAAACGGCCCTATTAAGTCTTGAATGAGCAAGCGGTCTGTGTCTGTATGTCAGTAATTAAAAACCCCCAATAACCGGGCAACAGTGAATTTAGGGTTTACTCTAAACGGTCCAACGCATATAGTTTTCTAACCAGCTTATCCATGTGACCTATAGTACGTTTAAATCATGTAGACCCCGATTGGAGGACCCTTTGATTGTCAGGCACACCTTGGTATTGTTGTTGAAGTCTAGCTATTGAAATGTGTTTTGTTGGCTGGACACTTCCACTGAGTCAATCCCATACACCATACCTGTGTTCAATTTCGAATTAAAGCCTAGTTGCGTATTCTTCTTCGAACCAGTTCACCAGGCAACCCAAACTGGATTGCCTTCACAAGTGGCAAACACCTTGGCCCGTGTAGAAGGACGTAAAAAGCTCTTCTAGCGTAACACTGCTTTCGTTTCCAATCATTAGGAGAACGTTGTCAAGATTATCCAAGGTAAGAAACTTTGATTACCTTCACTCCAGTTAAGGGCTAGGTCCACTCACCAAATTTTCCAAGCCCACTTTTCTGAAATGTCAAATATCTTTAAAACACTACAGTCTTTTTACTTTGCATCTACACCTAAATTATCAGACGGACAGTGCAACAACTAAAACGACAAATTAGTTTGTGGTCGATCCACTCATTAGCTGANAAAAAAACGTATTTGATTCTCAGTTCTTGGTCAATATTCAACCATGGGCCAGACCTCCCAGGGAGCACTCCGATCCCTGCCCAAGGGTCCATATGGGCCCTGTCGTCCCCGCCAAGGGACAGATGGGTGGGGAGGGACAGTATGTTAATTTCATCAAGGTCCCCTACTGTTGTCCCCTTGAGGAGGGACTGCCAACGCTCAACTGAAGCACTCAACAATGCCAGCAATTAGCGGATGTTTAAGCCCTCGATCAAGGTCATTAGTCCAATTCTGTTATCAGGGTGATAAAAATATCAACCTTTTTAAACATGGTATTATTAGAAGACAATGAATATTCGAGAATTTAGGCAAGTTGATATTGGACCAAATATGTTAACTTCTAGCTCTAAATGCCCCGCTTTCCCTTATGCTATGAATGGCCGAAATCGCCCCGAATCCAAAATTGACGAAATTCGGGTTGAAAAATATGCCGAATGTCAAGAATGGGTTCAGAAACCAGTACGAATTCAAAGAATCATGTAAGAATTGCACGACTAAGGTACGACTCACTTACAAATATTCGTGGCCGATTCGTACTTGATTCATACTTACGGGTACATTTGGGACATTTGGGCTTGTTTCGGGATTTTTTTCGGCGTGGATCCACGAATTCGAGGGAGATAAGACACGAATGGCCAAGAATAGCCCAGAATGCAAAAGAATCGAATTACGAAGCTGTTGCAGATGATAAGAAAGGCTTACGAAGTGTTTATAATACATCTACGAATTTGAAATTCGTCAACCCTCCCATGAAAGTTTTTGACAAACAAAAACTTTCGACGAACTCACGCAAACTGTACGAATGTTTAGGAATTAACTAAGATTCATTTAAGAACTGCAAGAAACGTTTGAGAATTATCTACGAACTGGACAAATTTCAGATTTGGGGCGATTCGGGATATTCATAGCGTAAGTGAAAGCGGGGCATGAGGCCAATGCGCCAACCACTAGGCCATAAAGGAAATCCTCTATGGCCGGCGAGGTAGGCCACGCTGTAGCTGGGGGTAGGCCAACAGTAGAGAAAAGTAGACCTCTTACCATGAGTGAAGGGCAATCCCGGGCAACCTCTGCCAAATTCTGTCGCTGTATCATCATTGTGTCTTGCATCAACACCTAAAAAAACAAAATTGATAAATTTTATGAGAAGTGTGCAATTTTGTGATAAACGACAGTTGTACCTGTACCTTGAAAATTTTACACCCAAACCTCTAGGACACCCTTGGACTGCCAGATGGTGTCCTTAACCCAATAGAGCCGCCTACTTTTTTGCACTTTCCATCTGTAGCTTTCACCGCCTTGAACCGCCATGAAATACCACTGTATTAAGCTGAATAGAGAACAGTGTAATGAGTCAAGGCGGTTAATGGCGGTATCGGCATCTGGAGACACAGCGGATTGTGGCGCTGCCGGCAGTAATTGGTGATTTTGATTTCAACATTAGAGGTGATGGTGATTTTTGTCAAAAAGTGGGCGTCCCCGTGGTCTTCTAGGCGGCTCACAGCAGGGTGGTTTAGGGCGACATGGGCTCTATTGGGTTAATATGGAACCTGCAAACTGCCACCACTAGGAGGAGCTGTGAGCGGTTGTAGTTGAAGTTTTTGCCATAAAGTACCTTCATGCCAAGTTTCAAGTTTCTACCGTAAATCAAGTGATTACGAAACGTGCCACCCCACCGTTTTTGCCCATTTGGCCTTGGCCCCTGAAATTGGTTTCTGTTGTACTGTAAAGCAGGAAAATTTCGCGTGCAGGAAATTTTCGTGAATTTCGCGAGAGTGTATGAGTCGCGAAAATTTCCTGTCGCGAAATGAGTACACGCAAGTGATAAATACGGTCTGTGAAAAAAAACTGACACAAATAGCAGAGACTCGCGAAAATATCCTGCCACGAATATGTCTATCATTCTTGATTCGCGAAAATTTCCAGCCGCGAAATTATCTTGCTTTACAGTATTGTCTTTGATAGGATTGCTACGTTGGTCAATTGCTACGTTGCCTTATGTGGAGGCGTGGGTTCGAAGTATTGTCTTTGGTATAAATAAACAATTATTCAATCAATCAAAGTCATGAAGATGACGATGATGGACACTGGACACTGCACCTTGGTAGGTGCACCTGTTTTAGACAGGTGAGTTAAAAATAGTATGCTGACAGGTGCAGACTCAAGGGGGTGCACGCCTCCTTTTCTGCCAATAAATCTGCAAAATCGACCGTGAAATTCTGAAATTTGGAGCAAATCACTGAAATTCACTGCAGATTTCAATGTTTCTAGCACAGGGCACCCCCTCTTTTCCGAAATTGTGGATTCCACCTGACTGAAACATTATAAGGAAGGGGGTTAAGGCTCCTAACGTCTGCCCATTGCAGCGGCTAACCCATATCCCATGTTCCTATGTTCCATAATTATGAAACCGTACAATTCCTCCATTAGCCACGCAGCCTTAGAAATGCTGGCTGACAGATCAAGTTCAGCTGGAAGAAGTATGCCCTATTATGCTATTGTAATAGCATTGTCTTCTCCCGAGCTTTGTCTCGTTGAACTCTGAACTTATCATGAGATGATGTACATGTACTCAAAAGTCACTTTTCTAAGGTCAGAAGTTGTACAGCACCAGATGCGGATCTCGCCCAAAGACTCTCACAATCACTTTGGAAGATAATGACGTCATTTCGTCACATGACGTTTAGTGCTTCTGCCAGGATTCCAAAAGGGCAGGGTATTTTTCGCCACCTCTGAAAAAGGGCATGGTACTAGATTTGCAAGGGAACGGCATAGTTGTGTCGGCGAAAAGGTAACAAGACTTGTTGCCAGTCCTACCACACAACAAGCCACGGGAATGAAAAAGCCGCTGCCACTTGCCAACTCGTTTTTGCATGTTTTATGTCATTTTTTATAAATAATCTGTCATTGTCTTCCACACTTTGGGTCTTTCTGTCATTGTTCGAAAAAGCTCTGCGTTGAGAATGGATTTACGCGAGTACGGCATGGCAGGTTTTCGATGGGACAGGGCCAGTTGATACTATAGGGCATGGCGTAAAAAAATAATTGATCTGGTGATGCAGGGCAGTTTCTGANCGGTTACACCACAGAAATATGAGATCAATCCGACAACCCGTTCTTGAGTTATAGTCCGGAATAGGATGCGGCGGCGGCGGCGGCGGCGGCGGCGGCGGCGGCGGCGGCGGCGGCGGCGGCGGACGCGGAAACCAACTGAGAACATAATGCCCCCATCTCAACTTCGTTGAGCGGGGGCATAATAATTGATCTGGTGATGCAGGGCAGTTTCTGAAAAGGGGCATGGTGCTAATTTTGGCCTTGAAAAGGGCAAATGGCGCTTGGAAAAAGGGGCATGGGGGAGCGCCATTCCATTTTGCTCTAGCTGAAGCACTAACGTTGTCGACATCACGGATGACGTGACGGAAATCTCGATGACGTCGTGACGTCAAAAGGTGTAAACAGCACCAGATGTGGATCTCGCCCCAAGACTCTCTCAATCACTTTGGAAGACTAAATGACGTCATCTCCTCCCATGACGTTGCCGACGTCACGGATTATGCAACTGAAATCTTGATGACATTGTGATGTCAGAAGGCGTAAACAACACTGTTATTTTCATTAATATCGGGATATTTCGAAAACTGTCATATCAAGTCATATCAAAATTTGGGCTTCGTAAGGACACTTCCCAGGTCTGTCTCCATGTGCATAACAAGATTGCGGGCGATCCGTTCATCAGTCTTGGAGAAAAGCGCGAACAAACACACACACATACACAAACAACAAACTCTTCTCAAAGCGGCTGTTCGTTTTCGTCAATTGAGGAATCTGAGTTGTGATCCTTGAGAAAATGGAGAAAGCTATGAAGCTGCAAACTGCAGCGATTATTCTGTACAGCACAACAAATAATCCCTGCAATTTCCAAGTGCATAGCTTTTTCCGTTTTCCCAAGGATCACAACTCAGATTCCTCAAGTGACGAAAATGAACAGCCCTTTTTAGTATGATGTCCTAGTAGCTTTAGACAACTTTCTGTCAACAAATTGAACTCAACTTCAGCAGCATTGTCACGACAGGTAGCACTCATACCTTGCACTGACTAGCGCGCTCAAGGCATCATGGGAAATTTTGGGACTACTTGTTGCATTTTCAAGATGGCGGTCGATTCCCCAGTTCATGTCCATGTCTTCCTTGTAACCCAAATATCATTCTTTTCTTCTCAACAATGTCATATCTATGACAATGTCTCATCAGAAATGAAATCAGTCAATTATTTGCAAAGTTTGCAAGAAATAAGCTTCATATCGCTATTTTCCTAGGATTTACGTTCGTGGCGCGGTAGATCACGTGATTACTCAGTTCAAGTTGTGATTTGGCTCGCGTATTTAGAAATTAACAAATTTTGGTGTGATGCGCCGCGCATGGACACAGGTTGGTGCGTGCAGACCGAGCGCCGCGCGACCTGTGAGACACAATGACTTCAGCAGCAGTTATGATAAGTTCAGCAACAGCGTGAACTTCGGAGCCAGACATGATCCATGAGGGGTGATGTTATAAAACTACCTCTCCCATCACAACACCTGTTACTACCATTAAAATCACATGATTACCCGATCCGTGGGGCTAATGACCCAAAAGGGAGCGGACAGACACAACGGCTAATTGGGTAGCCGTCAAACCGTCGGCAAGAGCTAATAGAAACCCAGTTCGTCCTTGATCGCTCGTGAATGAATCAACTGGGATATTTACACAAAGATCTCCCGTAATTGAATTAGAAATTGAAATTTAATGGAAGTAACAGTGTGGCGGTCCTCCGGGGAGTCGAGAGTGTCGGCGGAGTTGTCGGCGCATATTACTAATATTATGGGTCATTTCGTCACGTTTTGTGTCCATGTATTGATGGGTTTTAAACTTCTAATAGAAACCAGCTGGCTTTAGGCATAGTTTGAAAGTATTAGATTGAAAGCTGAGTGCCAGATAGAGTGTCATCAGGGCCGACGTCAAAGAAAGTCCAATATCTTTTCTGCACCTATCGGCGGTTTGTGTTTTATTTTTATCCGTCAGGGCCGAGGCCATAGCATTATTGGCCCTGGTAAGTACGGGGGAGGCCATCTCAAGCTACTCATGTTCCTCACTTGGATGGGGTCTTACTTGCCTTGCAAAGGCACAAGGTACAAGGCACCGCAGCTTACTGTCCCATGCGACGGACGTGAAGAGCCAGGAATGAAATCCCATATGGCCCGGGCTGGATTTGAACCCGGGACCTGCCGCTTGCTAAGCGGATGTGATAACCACTCGGCTATCAAGGCTCCACAGATAATATTCGGTGTCACCTCGTCTCAGCATATTTGTCCACGACACAGTCATAGACATGACTTCCTTTCTCGCCGATTTGAATTTGTACAATGCAGCGTCCTCGTATCTTCCGCAGACGTCGTGCGCTGCCGTGGAAGGCATGCAGTGAAGACGTAACATCATTCGCCTGTGGCATGCAGACGTCACGCAGAAGAGACGTGTGACACACTCGTACCATACGTAGTGAATTGAAGCGTACCCTCCGTGTGACGTACGCGGAAGGGACACGGTAAAGGGAGGTCAATTGTGCTCCATACTGTATGTGAGCTTCCAGCTTTAACACGTTGAAATTTTAGCCATGGCTAAAATTTCATTTCATCCCCCATTGCCATGACTACCAGGCCCATTTCAAGTTATTTCACATTGCCAACTACTAGCCATAGCTGTACGCCCTCTAGTGTGTTCCAATACATCTGGTCCATCCCCACTGCCAGTATGATCATTGGAAGGCCCTTTATCATTGCCAAGCTTGTCAATATCAATAGAAAATGCATTAGGCCTACTACGAGTATACTCGTAGCTGGCAATGGGAAGAACACCAGTGACTACGAGTATGCTCGTAGCCGGCAGTCAACGTGTTAATTGGTTCTGTAAACTCATTAAAATTATAAAACCAAGATAGCACAGAATGACAGGACAACAATGGCGGCAGAAATCTTCTCTTTCTGAAGGACACAAAAGATACCATATCAAGACAATACTACCGAAAGTAGTACAACCTCCACCCTGCCAATTCATCACCTGACAGTTTCCGAAACGGCGCATAAACGTCAAAATGCGGGTGCAGCCTCGCAGACTGGCAATGGCAGACCGCCAAATCGCCGAATATGAATATGAATTTTTATTGTGAGCATTTAAGGGTGTGTAAAAATCTCGACAGATATAGATGGATGGGATATGTAGATATGTGCCATTGTGAATTGTAGCGGAAATCAACACGCCAAAATGTCAACTGGGAAATATCACAAAATCGCGTAGTCATTCATGTTTTGAATAATTTAATCTCGCCTGGAAAAATTTCGACCAGAAAAATATTTTTACGGTGAAATATCCCGGAACCTCAGCGGTGACAGGCGCCGATGTTTCCTCCACTAGGCAGCACCCGTTGGTCCGCACCCGTTCAGTGGGGGAACTGCTAAATCAAGAATTCTGATAAGTCCAGGCCTGACGCGAGATGCGTCACGTCATTAGTGCTTGGGGGACGCAATGTTCATCACATGATGTTGCCGACGTCACGGATGACGCGACGTAGGATCTCGATGACGTCGTGACGTCAAAAGTCGTAAACAGCATTGTTATTTTCGTTAATATCTTGATATTTCAAAAACCATATGTGACCCGGCACAACAATATGAGTCAGAAGTCGCACAGAAGAAGACCGAAGTTGACACCACACAACAACTATACAGAAAACGACAAAGTCAATTTCACAATGGGCAGACAATCCTGAAATCATCGAACCGTTGGGTCTTATTCTGCGCGCATTCCGACTCATTTTGTTGTGCCGGTCACATATGTCATACGTATCAAAATTCGGGCTTCCGTAAGGACACTTCCCAGGTCTGTCTGCATGTGCACACCAAGTTTGGCGCCGATCCGTTCGTCAGTCTTGGAGAAAATCACAACACACCCACACACAAACAAACAAACAATCTCTTCTCAAATTTTAGTATGATGCCAGCCTACCGAGATTTCCAGAAGTGTGCAACCGTGGGCCGCAACACCAAAATCAGCCAGTATAATCTCCTCAATACGGCTTTTTGTTTCGCAGAACAGGAAGAAAATTAAGTCGATCTGTAGCGTAATTGAAAATCTTCCTCTTATCCTGTAATCAGCGGAGTTAGCTCCGTTTTTTTTCTCCGACACGGGTCTGCAATGACTAATATTGGAACATCCATTGTCTCAACTGATGTTGGTTCATCCATTGTTCTGGCGATGAGGACACGGCATTGTTTCCAGTGGTGTTTGTATTCCAGACAAAATGATTCTGATGCACCTTTTCTCTGCCTACGAATTCTCAATTTTCGGTTTGGCATCCTTTCAGAAAAATCCTGAGATGAAAGTATTTGTATCTGATTTTTTCCGTCAGAGCCGAATCCAAAGCATTATTGGCCCTGGTAAGTACAAAAGAGGCCATCACAAGCTACTCATGTTCCTCACTTGGATGGGGTCTTTTACTTGCCCTTGCAAAGAAACAAGGTACAAGGCACCACGGCTTACTGTCCCATGTGAGGGACGTGAAGGGCCAGGAATAAAATCCCATATGGCCTGGGCTAGATTCGAGCCCGGGACCTGCCGCTTGCTAGGCTTGCGACTGATCAGTGCCTGTTTTCTGGACACACCTAGTCTCGTTGAGTCTCAATGCCCCGGATGTTACCTGAGTTGCCACCAGTGCCCCCGGATGTTACCTGAGTTGCCACCAGTCACAAGTGCGATGTACATGGTCAGGACATGATGACTGATTGGATCCTCTTACTTTTACTAAGTTCCTGAATTTGCAATGTGTGTGCAGCATGTACCGGTACATGTACATCACCAGCGACTGGATCACATCAGTTAAAGGAGCTGGACGTCCAAGTTGTAAACACTTACTCATTGGTTCTCTATTCACGCGACGCCTGCGGTGCTGCCACCTATTGTCGGTGATGCGTACTGACGTGAATATCGTGAGTGAGTTGCATTGGACCGGGCACCAGTCTAATGATCACGTGGCGCTACTGTTGCTGCCACCTTTACGAAGGAATAAAACTAGTTTGCCGACCATGTTTGTAAACAAACCAGCTTGTTTACAACTTTGGCGTCTAACTCCTTTAACTTCCAGTCGCAAGTGGGATATACGCCTGGCTTTAGCCAAGCAGTTCCAGCAACACACAAGGCGATATCGCAAGCAATCTACGCGCCACCGCTGACTAGGCAATATCGACTTTGGTATTGTTTGACATGCCAAAAATGAACCTCACATTTCGTGCCCCCTCTGGTTTAGATCGGATGATGGGTCAAGTGTTCTAATACTGCTTACCAATGTATCATAATTTTCATCAACCAAATGCGCGAAAGCGAATCATAATTAATTCTCATCCCTTGTTCTCTTTTACGACACTAATTAAATTTTTATGATTTAATCCAAATGGATTGCCATACGTTTAATTTGATTTTTCTAAATTAATTCTTCTGCTCAGAATTTTACTCAGTTTACTGTCACAATTCATAATTCTGTATTTTTACATGGATGTGTTTTTTTTGTCTGAACATGTACTTTAACCAGTATGTATGCACGCATGATGGATATTTTATTGGACTTTTCCATCAGCGCCGAAGCCAAAGCATTGGCCCTAACGGGTAAAGGCCGGTCTACACCATCGACATTTTCAAAACATTTCTGCAAGAAAACATTTTGAAAACTGTTTTGGAAATGTCATGGCTTGTTTTGGGGTTGGTCTACACTCTGAAACTACAGGCCTGTCTACACCATCAACATTTTCAAAACATTTCTAAAAAAATTCAGTCGCCACAAATCTGCAACACCCTTGTTTTGGGATTGTTGCACAGTGTGGACAGGACTTGCAACAGTTCAAATCATGTTTTGAACATGTTTTAGAAATGTTGCAGAAGAAATGTCATGTGAATTCTTCTACAAACATGTTCAAAACATGTTTTGAATTGTTGCAAGTCCTGTCCACACTGTGCAACAATCTCAAAACAATATAGGGTGTTGCAGATTTGTGGCAACTCAATGTTTTCAGAAATGTTTTGGAAATGTTAATGATGCACACAGGCCTTTAAGTAGAAGAGGCCATCTCAAGCTACTCATGTCCTCACTTGGATGGAGTCTTTTACTTGCCCTTGTAAAGGCACAAGGTACAAGGCACAATGTTCGAACTCGGGAACTACCTGCGTGCTTGATTGCTTCGACATCCGCACGGGGAAAAATATACAACCCACAATTCTTCTCCATCTGTTGATTCTCAACAGGTCCAGAAAAGAACACATGGACTGCCACTCATGCATGGCTGAAAAGCAAGGGCATTACCTGCCCCCCTCCCCCACACCATGCATGCAAAATAAAAGATTTATAATGAAGATTAATCCACAAACAACAAAGGCTGAAGAATTCATATCCGCTGCGTGATTACGATCTTGAGCAAGAACGCGTGCAAGAATCACTTTAAAGGGCAAGATAGGGACGTGTGTACCGATTTCAGGTACCTTTTCTGCAAAACAAAGGGCCTCATTAATAGAGACGCAGGAATTAAGGACCAAGGGAAAGATAGGGATCTATCTTTTGATTCGATTCATAAGGTCAACACCCTTATAAATTTCGTCTCGTGTCGTTCCAGATTTAGCTGACATTTCTTGACGTCTGCCAATCAAAAGAAAACAATAGTTCGAGGATTCATTTCCTGCTAATTAAGGGCCCAACTAACGAGGGTCAGCGGCAGATGCGATGACAGTAAGATAGTAATCAGTCGGAGGAAGTTTGTCCATTTCAAATTCTGACTCAGTTCCCGACCTGTGCGAGCATTTGGGCTGTCAGAGGGGTGCAATGGGAACATCCCCAGTTGCAAAGGGTAACAGGCACAGATCCAGGGGGCACACCCGGCCTCTGCCCCCTCCCCTATTTTTTGGTGACCAACGTGAGAACAATTGCCCTTTTTCAAAGTGCTACAGAATGGGGAACCGGCGTGCCCAAAGGAGGCGCTGGGGAACAACTCAGTTTTTACACAAGAGTGCATGCGTTGCTATGTTGAAAATGTCACTGACGTCGTGCATCATCCGTAATGTTATGTGCGTACGTCATTCAGAATCAATGACGTTGCTCTTAGGCCTGTTAATTTACACTTAAATAGTCAATTTCATCGATGAAATTCAACATGTTCCTGCTTGAATTTTCGTTTGAAAACATTCAGATACATTGAGTCAGTCCTTTACATTGGCTTGACTTTCGACGTCATAGTATTAACTGAGTTGTTCGTCAGCGCCACGACACGGACTAGTTCCTCCAGTTCCTCATTATTTTGTAATATGTCCCTCAGATGCTGGGAAATTGCACCTAACGGCCTTCGCGATTTCAAATTTTTCTTGACCCTCCCGCCCCCGTGGCTTCGCGACTTTGGCGCTCACGTTCATTTGTCCGTCAATGGCCTTCTAGGTGCCCCCCCCCCCACAAATTTTGACTTTTTAAGGGGGGATANTCTGGCAGCACAGGTTTTCTACAGACACTTTACTTTTGACCCACACTGTACACAAAATGTCGTTTCAAATGCCAATATTAAAAGCACTTCATGAACACAAGAAGTATTTACTTATGACCCATACTGTATTAAATGTCATTGCGAACAGACTCAAGCACGTCAAGAGGATTTACTTCTGACCCGTACTGTAAATCAAATGTCAAACGGCAAAACTTTCTTCGCAAAGATTCTCCTTGTCGAGATGCTCGTCGAGATCGGCACGCATGGATCGCCACGACATGTCAATACAAATCATACGGCATCGATTCCGCACCGAATATGCAAATAAGCAAATCAGAAAATCAATCCGCTCTTATTGAATTCTTAAAATCTTGTGTAATGATGCTTATCAGCTCGAGGGCGTCCATCTTGAGTTTATTCAAAAAATGAATCGTGGAGAGAAAATTACTTCGCGTGGAAATGACTTGCGTGAATGGAAGATCAGATCTGCTTCGACTTCGAAATGAAATATTTTTTCCTGATTTGCATTTGACGTGCTCGAATCTATTGAGATTTGCACGAAAGAAAAAGACTGTTGTAGTACGGGCTGTCGTAGAAAAATACTCAGTGTTTTGGGTACACGCGGCCCCAGTGTGTATCCGACGTCCCGGTCTTCCACACACTGGCACTTTTGGGGCTCAAAAGCTGTGAACACCACTAGATGGCACTCCATGGGCTCCAGCCAATCACCACGTTTTCTCACTCATAATTGCCGCGGAAATTCCGTGAAACTTACTTCCAGGAAAAACGCAAGGACCTGTGCTGCCACCACGCGGTCTTCACACCTGTTAATCTCTAAAAGAGCCAGACGCGGAGTGTGACTTACCGAACGGGTGAGCCCGTAGCGTCTGGCCAAGCGAGACTATGTTTTGGGAAGATGAGGGTTGATTTAAAAGTGAGGGCTCCATTGAGCTTGCATCCATTTTGTGAGGGGACGCCCCGTTTAACACGGTCATTGAACCACCTTTTTTTGAAGATGGGGATTTGGCCTAGTGGTTAAGGCGTGCTGCCCCTTAGTGCTGGCGATTGATGCCTTATGCGAGGGTCCGTGGGTTCAGGAAGCTATGTCTTTCACCTTAGCTGCTCTCACACGTGCGACAATTTGCGTGCGATTGTCTTTTTCTACGTTACGCAAACAATCGCAGAAATTATCGCAGATTTGTTGCAGACGTATCGCAAAATTGTCGTAAACTTAATGATAATCAGCATTTTTGGGCGTTCACTTGCGGTTGTTTGTGACAATCTGCGATTATAGCTGCGACAATATGCGATATTTTGCGACAATCTGCAGTTGCTTTGCGATTAGTTGCGACAAGGTTACATTTTTTGAACATTTCCAAAATTTCACGATTATACGCGACTGCCTGCAATATTATCGCAAGGTCTGCGATAGTTTGCGTTAATTTGCGACAGTACACCTGCGATTGTCTATCGCAATTAAACCCAGGCCAACTGTCGCACGTGTGAGAGAGGCTTTAGAAACATGTTATTATTTCATGCCCATTTTGTGAGGGGCATACTTTATGCAATGCACCGTTCATGATTCAATCATGCTTCAATTTCATGCTTATTTCATGCATAAACTATGCATGAAACACGCTGTATTTTGATAAGGATATCAGAAGGTCACATCAGAATTGAGAGTTGATTTTGCATGATATTTTGATCAAAATTCTATTGGCGTTAGATATGATTTTGGACATGGCGACTTCGTACGAATCACATGACAACTGATGGGCACGAAGCGAGATCCGCCGATAACGGCCGACTATCGTGATGATCGCGGGTGTCACGGCGATCGACACTCGTATCTGATTACATGAACATGTAATACAATTAGTGAGGGAGCACTGACGGGACAGAATCGGAAGGCAGAGTAGCTCGTCGAGGACAGGTTCGGAGGCTGCGTTTCCCTCTGTAGGTACAGCCAGGCCCGCCTCAGGATCCAACCCGCAACCTTATTGGTGGCTGGAGCAGTAGTTCCCGCTACACCACCCTGACACATTTTCTTCAGTTGGTAAAGTGTACATCACACTTACGACTGGAGAAAAGTCTTCGCCACTGAGCTACTGGCGACTGGGTGGATCTAGCTGGAAGTGGAGGCGACAACGGTCGATGTACGCACCCTTGCGACTCGCTGGAACTGAGATTTTGCCAGTCGCCGCGAGTTACACATGTTCAACTTTCTAACGACTAGTTGTACCCAGTTTCATTCAGTCGCTGTGATGTACACTGGCTTGCGACTGATCAGTGCCAGTTTTCTCAACAAAACCGAGTCTCATCGTGTCTCAACGTCCCAGATGTTACCCGAGTTGCTGTCAGTTGCAAGTGCGATGTACGCAGTCAGGACATGACTGATTGGATCCTCCTAGTTTTACTGAGTTGCTGAATTTGCGATGTGCGCCCAGTGCGTACATCACCAGCGACTGATCAGACCAGTTACTTCCAGTCGCAAGTGCGACGTACGCCTGGCTGTAACGTACAGCATTTTGCTCCATAGTGACCACCAGTCCAACTGGCACAAAATATGCCAAAGCAAGTGTAGCATTCGTAACAGCCTTGTTACAAGCCAATTACCGTGCACGAAAAATAAAACATTTGCCTGTACCAGCAGCCCAAATACATTTCACTGCCGTAATCGATTTTCTGTTAGCTGACTGGATTATTTCTGTATCTTAATCCTCGGGAGGTTTATTAAGTACATCCTCGCGAGGAAGTCGAAAGAACTGAATGGACACGAGATCTTTCTTTCAATTGCCCCGTATCGCAATCGACACACATGTGCAGTCAATTAAATGACCCTGTGCGGTTGTTCGACGAATCGATACGATGCCAATACTTCTAGCGGCCATTGATTCCCGCGTAACTCGCAAAACACACTTTCCATTTTGTAGCGATTCTCATTTCCGTTACGGTTGTCGTGCGTGGTTTTGTCCATTCTTTCGGCAGGGTTCGCCCGGGTGCGTTGTTACGCTTGGATCACCAGATTCCGTTCTTTTCGTTGTTGATTGAAATGCCCGACACAGAAATGACGGACAGCACGACATGACATGGAGCCAATGTTACTTTATGAATATAAATCGTCTTGTCGCTTGTTTTTCTTCGAAGTGACAGAGTTTGGAGGTCAACCTGAGTACAACATTTCACCATAACTCACACGGACATTTCAAAGTGATGTTACTCCAAAACCATCTGAGCGATCGTCATGATATTTTCTCTAGTTGTTTACGGTGCTGCCATCTATAGTACTATGCAGAAAACACCAAAAGACGGAGATTTCTGTGTTTGGCAGTCAAAGTGTTAAGCATCCGACTCAAGCCCAAGAGGTCCCATGTTCAATTCTTAGCAAGGTCACCCCTCAAGCCAGGCGTACATCGCACTTGCGACTGGAAGTAACTGATCTGATCAGTCGCTGGTGATGTACGCGCTGCCCTCACATCGCAAATTCAGCAACTCAGTAAAACTAGGAGGATCCAATCAGTTGTCATGTCCTGACTGCGTACATCGCACTTGCGACTGGCAGCAACTCGGGTAACATCCGAGGCATTGAGACTCGACGAGACTAGGTTTCTTTCAGAAAACTGGCACTGATCAGTCGCAAGCCCGTGTACATCGCAGCGACTGAACGAACCTGGGTACAACTAGTCGCTAGAAAGTTGAACATGTGCAACTCGCGGTAAACTCCCTACGCAGTTGTGAGTCGCGCCCCCTTCGGTTTACCCGCTCTCCACAACTGCTTTACTTCGTGGAAGTCGCCGCGTTTGGTCAACAGATGGCGTCAGGGCCTGGCGCGAGTTTTACAGCCTAGCAGCACGGTGCCTTCACAACCCTTTGGCCCGTTGGTAACGTATGTTCTTGTGCTACCATGGTTACGAACCGCTCGGCCAATGAAAAAGTGTCTCAGGCCAGCTTGATACCGATTGCTCGGTACTCTCATTGGTCGACTCTCTCAGCGCCATCTGTTGACCAAACGCTGCGAATTTTACAAAGTTAAGCAGTTGTGGAGAGCGGGTAAACCGAAGGGGGTGCAGTACACAACTGCGTCGGGAGTTTAAACTCGCGGTGACTGGCAAAATCTCTGTTTCAGCAAGTCCTGCAACATCACTTCATCCACGAGTCTGATTCCCTACAAAAAGAAGAGGAAGGAAATCGCCAGTTTGAGACAGAAGACAACGCACATTGTAATCATCGGGAAAAAAACACAACTTTTTCACGGCAGCTATGATCCGTGCAAAGAACTCATTTCCCGGGAGGATTCCGTCCATCCGTAAATTTTTCCCCCACCAGATATCCCATCATAAAAATGATGTCACCGAGCACAAAGGCTGTAATTGCGTAGTACCAATTTTGTCTAACAATTCTCATAAGCTGAAGACACGGGGACCTATCCCTCGGGGTAGCCTGTCCATCAGGGGCTAATACCTTCTCACAAATAATCGCGGGCCTCACAGGGCTAGACAAAGATACCACGGAACAGCTCGTCTAATAATCATATTAATTCTTTTC
>NMRB01002210.1:105033-117790 GCA_002633025.1 Notospermus geniculatus | reverse complement strand
CAAGTTATTAATTTGGCGTGGAGGCTGTTGCTACACGTAAAGGAATGCGTTCAAGAATGGGCTCTTACTTGATGAATGGTTGGTAATGATGTTGCAGCTCGTCAAACTTCGCAAGTGATGAAAAAGACGGCGGACATTTTTTGGCTCACTACCTGTACTTGTATCAGAGCTCAGCAGAGTATCAGTCTAGTTGCCACTAAGTGTACGTAGGTTGGACAGGAGACCAGTATGGGATCATTGGGAGATGCTAGGCTCGCGCATACCAGGTGAGTGCGTTACACCAAGATGGCCATGAACGTTTTAATATGTTGCCCGAGACTATCATGACTGTCGGATTGATACACAATGAATGGTCCCTTGCCGGAAGCATCAATCCTCGACCCTCGCATATGTTATGTGCTTACTACGCCTACCAAAGCAGCGGCAAATGGGTAAAATAGGAACAAGGTTCATTGCGTTGATTGCGTTGCGTTGCGTTTATTCCAGTAAGCCATGACTGAGCGCGTCATCTTGTGGAAAATTATGACGTCGCCACTATTGATTTGTCGATGACGTCAACACAGTTGCGCTGTCCAGTGTCGATCTCATAGGCCTATCGTATATCGAGAATAACTAAAATGGCATACACGGGAAAACACAAAAAACGACGTGTTGATGACAGCCATAGGCCTACTGTCAATCGAGTTTCCTTGGATAATCAAATCCTACGGATGCGGTGTAATGTATTGTTTCAGATCCTGACCCAGCGGCGGTAGGTCTGTTTACTAGGCCCAGGCTAGGCCTATTTGTATTTTTAGACTGATCATCTACCCTCCCAATACTTCGATTAACTTCTTGGCCCGTACTGCTTGGTTGATAGGACACGGGTACCAGGCTCCTCTAGGAATTCCACACGTGACGTCATAACAAAGTTGTCCGCAGACCACGATCCGTCGAATCCGTTGAATCCGTCGAATCCGTCTTTTCGAGCTGCCCCAGTTTTGCTGAAAGGAGTTAGACGCCGAAGTTGTAAACACTCACTCACTGGTTCTCTATCCACGGACGCCTGCGGTGCTGCCACCTATTGTCGGTGATATGTACTGACGTGAGTATCGTGAGTGAGTTGCATCAGACCGCGAACCAGTCTAACGATCACGGGTGCTGCCACCTGCACGAAGGAATAAAACTAGTTTGCCGACCATGGCGTGTACTTCGGCGTGTAACTCCTTTAAATCACCGTTATGCATACCGATGGTGGTACAACCGTGAAGTTATACCTGGAATAAGCTGTACCTCCCCTAATCCACCTTTGTGCATACGGGCCTAAGCGTTAACCTTTCCTTTGAATTGGGGTTGACACCCACCAATAGTTTCCCCCCAGTTAAACAGCAGCCTTGTCTTTTCCTTCAAATCCTCATGGGACATCTCCAAACATACTTTTTTTCTATCTGGCAGGCTCCTGGCATTTAACCCGCATAAATTACATTCCATTGCATTGCTGGAATTTGATGCAACATTCGGCTTTTTACCAAACCAGTTCCCTCCCAGCCAGCAGGGAATATTGGGCCAATATTGGGTAACGATTGGGGCACATTGGCAAACGTTGGCCAACATTTCCAATATTGGTCCAATATTGGCTAAATATTGGCAATGCCGATATTGTTGCAAAAGAATTGCCAATCTTGGCCCAATATTGGTCAATTATTGGCTTGCCAACATTAAGTGTGGCAATAATTTCTAGGTTTTCTCCATTTCGGCACTAACCCAGCTAGCAAAATGACGTCTCAAAGACGTTGAAACTGGTCACTCGTCACTCGTCAGTAAAACTGGTGGGTAAAAGACGTCGAAATCACGTGCAAAAGTCGTCAACATACTTCTAATACTAATCTTAATAACTAATTGTAGAATAAGAAATATGGCGAATAAAAACTATAGGAATGTTGCCTCATCCTATACCAACATGGTAACAACATAATTTTGTACAATAAACCTCGCTCATTATTTTTGTGTGGTGTCAAGTTTTTGGAAATGATGCTTCATTGCACCACACATATGAAAAAGTTCTATTTGAATGAAACCGCCTGACTCCTACATACTATTTATGGTAACTTGAATGTTACGGCTTACTCGGCCTAACAGAGTCCCCTGATCAGGGTTTTTTTGATCGACAGGAGTCTCCCATTCCTGGCTCCTCTTCAACCACTCAGTGGTTGAAAAGGAGCAAAGTAAAAACCCAAGATGGGATCTTGGGTTTTATCATCAGAACATCACCAAATCATATCGACCAACTCGCAAAGGTCTATTTGGACCAGGACGCGATTCATTGATATTGATATTGATATCAGGATGCCAAAAAATATACAGCCAATATTCATCCAATATCCTACCAATATTGCCACAGTTGCCAATATTGGGCCAATCTTTTACCAATGAGCAAGTACGTAATTGGGCCAATATTGGCCAACATTGGCTGGTCATTTCCAACATTGAACCAATATTGGCTTCCAAGATAGGCCCAATATTTTTGCCAATATTAACCAATATTGAACCAATATTGGCCCAATATATTTTGCTGGCTGGGCTGGCTTTAAATCATCTTTTTTCTGCAGATCGGTGCAGGGATTGTTCTGTATACAACCTTTGTGGCACACATTGGCTGGTGTGGTGCCTGATTCCCGAACATGGGTAGTTTTCCCTGTCCTCTGTGTATTATCAAAAAACACATCAATATCACCTGGGGGTGGTACATTCTTAGTTTCGGCTGATTCCTTCATCACCTTCTGCAGTGATGTGACACTGCCAGCTTCAGATATGTAGCCCCATCAACAGTTGACACAGTTTCGCTCCCACTAATTGTTCACTTAACTGAGTGTTGAGAAAATTACAACGGACCGATGAAGTTACCATTCCTGACGAAGTACAGCTGTTCCAGTGGAATACATTGGGCATTAAACCTTTTCCTCTGACGCCCCCTGTAGATGCCCAGTTGCCCACCCCCATTATCCATCTCCCCAATTTGTTCTGGACCACCTCCATCCTTCTCACCCAGCCGGCTGCGTAGGGAACAACTTCTGCCCGTAAAACAAGGATGGCCTAACAATTGTTCTCCACCGCGCGTCAGCCAGCCACCCTGTGTTCTCCCCCTCTCTCGCTCTCGCTTTCAGCCTTTCTACCTTCCAGACCCCCTATCGTCTTTTGTCGGCTGCCCCCATATCCGACCATTTCCCACTTTCACCCCCGCGTACTTGTATACATTCACCTCCTCATAGATCCTCGACCCCGTCACCACTCCCCTCTGCATTCTCAGTACTTGCCAGGATCTCGCAAGTAAATATGTTTTACTTTCGAGCGGTACCTGGTCTCCAAGTTTCCTATTGTGAAATAGAATGCAGATATTTTATGTTTCACCTTCTTTGCTCCAAGAGGGTTGACGATTTCAAATTCGTCATTGTAGAGATGGATCCGTATCACACTTTCACTTTTCGAAAACAAGGGGTGCGCCTTGCATATCTCCCCATCAGTAAAATCGCTGAACACTTCAGTTTCACTTGTATCCCTTTGTCTCATGAAATTGCACCAAACATCCTCCTGCTGCAGAGCAGTTTTTAACACATCTACGAGAGGCACATATTGAATTGTTTCCTCCTTACCCTCTTCACTTCCCCCAGCTTATGCCTCACTGGCTTCACCACATTGAAGTGATCAGAGAAATATTTGACTCATAGTCGGATGTCAAACTCTCCATTGCACTCAATAAGAGACTGTCTCTCCGAGCAATCCCAATAGGTCATCATCATGTTCAATGTTGTAGTTCTTTCCCTTCAAATGATCCCTAATTAATTCGCCATAATACTTGGAGAAAAACTGAATAAGGAACTTCACTTCATCTACTACGGTTTTCTGCACTAGGCAGGTCATATTTTTCTTGTAATTTCACAAGAAACATGCAGAAGTGTTCTCTTAACCCACTGACTAAGCCCTGAACTGATAGTTCATCAACCACTACAGCATCATTTGTATCCATATTAATGCAATCCCCCTCCTGCACACCTGCACGATTACTTTCCCCCACTACTTCGTGTGACGTGTCGTCTTTTGCATCTCGTACATGCATGTGATGAATGAGTTTCCTATAGAGATGCGTCCGATAGGATTCAAAGTTCTTAAATTGCTTTGACTGGCAATTATCAATAGTACACAAAACCTTGAAGACAGGTCGATATGATCCAGTAACATCTAAACCCATCAGCCATTCTCCTTCGTTAACTAAGTCCAGAGAGTCACTATACTCAGAAATTCTTCTTGAATATTTTCATTGAAGCCATTCTTAAGCCAATTCACAACATCCCCAACATTCCAGTCTTCTACGTGATTCATGGTCGTTGAGTCCTGGAAAACCAAATTAGAAATGAAATACAGTACAGGTTAAATTACGGTAATGTAGGCATGGTACACCCTTAGTCAAAAGTAAATAGACAGCTACTAAATTCAATATTTCTTTTAATATTAATGAAACGCATTTTTTCTTTTTATACTCACTCATAACAACTGCTTCGGCACCTCTTTCCACCGAAATGACCCAGGTATACAGTTAAGTGACTTTTTGGTGAAAGATTGAAATGTTGTCAAAAAATGAGTTTTTTTATTATTGCCTTCGCAAAATCGAGAACCTGAGCATTTTACAGCTCTACTGTTTCCAGACACAATGATATTTTGAAATAAAGAATTGGAGCTTCTGTAACCGAGTTATTGATGGTTTCTTACAAGCAATTTTAGGGTTTTCCAGTTGCCAGACTGACACGACATTCATAACCAACCAGTTGTGACGCGGCAAGTTCAGGGTCACGAATAATAATCGCTATTCATACTGGGCCTATTTGACCGAGCCTTTGGAATTTCAATAAGAAACAAGAGAAGGACATCGGAGCGATGTCAATGGTTTCCGATGAGAAGTTAACTACTCTAGAGCTAGTTATCTGTGACCTTGACCTCTGACCTTGAGAAGTATTGCGTAACTGGAACAGGGATCCTTGATTAAACCAATAGGGGATGGTTAATGCAGGCTTCTATTTAGTTTTTCCCCTGANAAAATCTCAACTTTTGATATATCAATTTCACCATGAACCAGGTATCGGAGGCCGGAAATTTTCATTCCATCTTGTAGCTCAGGTCATGAAACCTGGGGGTAGGTCACATTTCCAGGTCTGTAGCTCTTGCAGGAACAAAGTTACAGGTGTGACAGACTGAACAGACAGATACACACACACACACACAGACACACACACACACAGACAGACAGACACCATGACCAAACACAATATGGTTTCCGATCTTGAGATCGGAAACCATAATAATGTGAATAACAATAAGGCCTAAGTGGGTCCGGGATGACGTTCCGAGCTATGGGCGATTACCGCAGACAGCTAACCACAAAGCATGTTTGCCCGTTCAAAACTAAACTATAGTGCACAATACAATCAATAATAATGATGCAACGCAATCAATGTGGTTTGCCCCGAGCGTGTGCTCTGTGACGGAGAACTGCTGAATATTCAACACCTGGTCGGTATGAAATACGGAAGAGCACGTGGAAGATCAAACTTGGCTAACCGAACAAAATCACTGCAAAAGTCCCTCTGTAACTTTGTCCCCCCTACAGATCCATGGGATCCGAAAGCTAGATTCTACTCAGAAACAAATGTGCTTCAAGATGGCATAGGTGCGATCACCAACAAATCCCGAATAAAAAATCACTTTTTTTGATGAAAATTCAAACTTTCACCAAAAAAATCAGTTCAAAGGACAGCAAGATAATTTTGGTCTAAGAAGGTGCCAAAGCAATTGTTATCAATGGAAATAAAAAGAAAAATTGTGCCTCGCTGCTATATTAGGAAATATTGAATTTAGTAGCTGTCTATTTACTTTTGACTAAGGGTGTACGTCCTACACTGGTGGACAAAAATATTAGAACACTACTGTATAACCACCAATCCAATTGATTTTCTTCATATTGGCTGCTGTTTTCACCTACTGATTTTTTAGGCAACAAAAGCCGTCATGTTTGTAGGTTTCCCACTTTTAGTCAGAGAAATATAGCGCTTCGCACTGAAACTTCGCGAGCTGTTAGCTAATATCAACCACAAGAACGAGTGGAAAAACGTTTTACATTTTAAACTCATCAGTCATCCTTTTTAACACATTGAGTTTGTGTAATATCAACCACAAGAACGAGTGGGAAAACGTTTTATATTTTAAACTCATCAGTCATCCTTCTTAACAATGGGTTACCACCAGTTGTACATAAAATTCTTCCTTGGTGGAATTACCTATGGTATAAAGTATATTAGTCAAATTGGGTAGACTTGCTGAGGGAGAGCTCGATGTCAGTTCTATTCAGTAGGCCTATACCATAACATGAATTACTAGCTCTCAAAATATCACTTAGTTATTTTCCTCTCGTCACCTTATATTATATAGGCGCTAAAGAATATTTTGTTCTAGTTTCACTGCAAAATATTGGTTATTTCGAAAATTTCTGAGGCATTGAAAAATACATTCCATAATCAACTGGAAATGAGGAAAATATGTCAAAATATATACATGTGCATTAAGTATAATGTGTGCGAGGACAAATGCGGGTACTATAATAATCTTACCATAATTCGATTAGGGAAAGTCAAGGAGAGGAAAGATGTAATGGATAGTCCAAACACAGATACAGAAAATCGAAGGAAACTGGAGTAGAACTGCTTGCCATCATGAACATGCGATATAACTTCTTCTGAGCATTAACTTGAAGGCGCTGGTCTGATTTGGTGGACTCGGGCACACCAGCTGGCTTCTTCTTCGCTGTTTTCAAGGGGGCCTTTTGTAATGGTGGATTTGTGTGCGTTAACTTGCTGGTCACCAGGTTCGAATTTCTGAGGATTGGTTTTGGCTGTTTGCGAAGAAGGGTTGGAGACGGTGGGTTTTTTGGAGAGAAGGTTCTGGCCAGGTTTCGCGGGCAAGGGCACATCAGTAAATTGCCTTTTTCTTTACTGCTTTTGAAGGGGTCTTTGAAAAGGTGGATTTCTTTGCGGGAAGTTGCTGGTCAGGTTTGGACTTCTGAAGATTGGTAGTTGCTGCTTTTGAGGGAGTGTTGGAGTCGGTTGATTTTGTTGAGGAAGGTGTTGGTCTGGATTGGTGGAGACATCTGGTGACATCTGAGGATTGGTTTGAGTTGTCCTTTTTGCGGGAGTGCTGGAGAGAGCGGATTTGTTCAATTGAGGGTTGTAGTCTGTTTTTGTTGGCACATTCTTTGTGGGAGTTTTGCAGGACAATGCTGATTGAGATTCTGAAATAGAAGGCTCAATGTCAGTTTCGAACGAGAGATCTTTGAGATTGAGTTTCAGTTGCCGATTTGCAGCTTCAAGGCAGTGAACACGTTCGAATCAAGGTTGTGTTCTCCTTACTGTACATATGCATCCTTGAAATATTGACTTCCTCATAAAAAACTATCATTGTATTTCCGTAGAATGCGTTTTTCCTCTTGGTGGTCCAGTTCTTTCTTTCGAATTTTGGATAAAGTAAAATTCCTCCCATAAACACTCACCTTCATTTTCTCACCTTTCAGGTTGAAGGATCAATCATAGACGTATCGCATGATTAGGGAGCAACCATTTCACCCATATCCAAGGGATCCATCATCGACCAAAGCTTGAATTTGCTGTCGTATTTGCCGGGCTGATCTTTCAGTGAGGAGGGCAACTTTGGTACCAGGAACTCGTTTTTCTGTCACTCGATCACGTTTCGCGTTATCTTCCCCTGTCAGTGACACTGTCTTGTTGGGGTTAAAGGAATGAACATCGATCCCGCTTTGAGCAGCAGATTCTCTCAGGAGGTGACCGGCTTTTATTGAGCTGGCAATGCTGGTAGTTGATGCCGGTAATTGCCCTGCTCAATTCAGTCCAGTTTACTGATGCTCCTGGTTCTATTTGTGCAATACGGTGCAGGAAACCTTCCCGATCAAAACAGAAGTTATCAATTTTATTTTCTCCTTTTTTCTTTTCTGTTAATCAGAAGATTTCTCGAAGTACTATTAATGATTTGCGTCTACGATCATGTGCTGACAGCGGGTCCCTGATGCAAGGAGGTCCCTGGCATCCCGATTATCCCCTATCATCTGATCCTGAATCGATCTCAGTGCTTTCTTAAAGCCAGACACTATAGACAGATGGGTTATAATCGACGAGCCTAGTCTCGGTCACCCAGCCGCTGTTTCGAATCTGGGGAGCCGTAGCAGTACTGTGTGGCTGGCTGCGCAAGACTACACACAGCATTGGGGATTCCCAAAACCTCGATGCAGGATAATGCTATAATATGTGGTTCTATGGTTCTATACACTACGCACGCCTGTAGATGAGGTTACACTATTATTTCGGCCGAACTGGAGAGTGAGTAGCGGTGCATAGTGTGCGGCTTTAAGATATTCTTCCTCCTCTTTGATCCCCTTCGTTTTATTTGACGTGTTTATCCCAAGATCCTTGGCCTAGGATGCTGCTTTGACACTGGATATTCCATAGTTCTCTCTGAAGTTTGGCTCTATACCTTCATTCACGATCATACTGACTGCACCACAGCACTGTTTCCGCTTGGCTGATGCATCCACTGTTGGTATACTCTGAATGGACTGGGAAATATTTGTGCATATGACTGTAGCGCAGCCGTCTTGGAAAATGGACGTTGCACATATGTCATAAATTGTCAATCCAGAGCTTTCTGGGCGAGCGATGCAAGGGGGAAAACGTACTCTTAGGAGTTGAGAATTCTGGAGTGGAGATGCAGGTTTAGGCCTACCTGATCCCCCTTCTCCAGCTGAAATTTGGATCCGGAATGAAGAGTGCCAGCTGAAAGAATTATCAAAGAACGTTTGTTTCGGAACAGAGGGATGCATCCCTCCATCCGAAATAAATGGCTACCGCTAGGCTACCTACGGCAGCCTGCGTAGCTATGGCATTATGGATTAGGATCTATGGGAAAATTCCAGAGCAGCACTGAAATCCCGTCAACGAAAAAAAGTATTTGTCGGGTATAATCGAAGTCATTCACAGGCCCAAAAAGAAACATATTCACTTATTCCAGTATCCGGTAGCACTTGTCAGAAAAGCACGTGAACGACGAACGACGTGCTGAACTGGCGGTTGGATATAGAGAACTACATGTTTGCATGAATTAGGCAAAGCAGACAAAGAACTCTGTTACTTAGCCACATTGTGGCATTTCTGACAATGGCTTATGCTGATTCAATGGGCGATTACGCTGTTAACAGGCGTGATTTCTTATCTGCACGGGGTGATAGACAGTGAAGCGAACATTCGACTTCGGCTTGGCCTATAAGCAGAAAGCAGACGACCGCCACAAAATCCCGAATTTTCGTGTTATTTTCGGCGATATTGTATCCATTCATATATGATTACTTACTACGGATATCTTTCGTGGAAACAGTACCGCTAAGCACAACTAATACGGCGTGTTCACGCAATGGGAGACAAAAATGCATATTCCTGATGAAAAATCCTCTATGAGGCATTCTACTCGCTGGTTCGACAAAGTAATTCGCTGGCTACGCCATTTTTCGCCTGGCGGCGAGCCCAGGAACCATTGCGTCCAGGATGTTTGGACCTTGAAAGTTTGACCCTGGAACATTTCGATGTAACATTGTTTTTCTTGTACGTTCACCCAGGTGATCACATGGTCCATTGACCATTTCATTTGTGTGGCCTAACCTGGGTATACATGCGATGAGAAAAATGACAAATGGATGTCAGGTGATGTAAACTACAAATATGGCCAAAACGTCAAAGGTCCTTTTTTAACAATCACAGCATATCCATCATAGACACATTTTTCTATTGGGAACATAACGCCGCTTAATGTCAGTTACATTTACTGATACAATCTCGTTATTCTTAATTGCGCTACAGACCATTCTGAGGCGGTCTTTGGGTACATACCATAGAGTTCGAAATTTCCCTTAAAAAACCTTAATTGTCCTGGCATTTGAATCTAGTGGACTGACTTCTTCGTGTTCAGTGATACATTCAATGACATTCCTCCCTCTGCAGTACTTGAGCACATTCTGGCAGTTGTTATCATTGGAAGTTCCTTTTATTCTGAACTTGATTGATATTAGGTCCTCGTCATTGCTTGAGTCAGGGTCAGAATCGTCACGGCTATCATTGTTATCACTGTTATTGCTGTCCGATCCAACATCTGAGTCCTCTTCTGAAGAACCCCCGCAATAAACATAACTTACAAGAACAACCTTTTCTTTTTTTGAATAAATTACATGGAATTTCTTTGAAGTCAACAGGAGGCATTCCTGAGATATGTGGCTCATTGTCATGATTAGGTGAGACAAAGAATCCTAGTGTGCTTGGACGAATCTCAAACTCATTGATCAGCACTACAAGACCGACATTGTCATCGTCACCATTTTCTGGAGGGTGAGTATTATCCGAAGATTGAAGACCGAAGACTGAGGATGTATAAAACGAGGATGTACCAGGTATAAAACGAGGATGTGGGCCTACCAGGTATAAAACGAGGATGTACCAGGTATAAAACGAGGATTCTCCCAGAGACCCACTTGGCCAGGAAGACACAGTTAAGGGCCCTAGCGGGGAAGTTTTGACGGAAATGCCTTTAACAAGCGAGCATTGCCCGCGATTGAGGAATTGCAATGAATTAATTACGCATCTTGCATGTGGCGATACGTATAAGTCGGCGTATAACTTGTGTTATCTCAAGTAAATTTTTTACATGTTGAAACGTATGCGTATCTTTATGAAGTATCCGTATAAGTATCCGTATACGTATCGGATCTCAAACTCTCTAATATCATCACTAATGGAACTGATATCATCAGTCTTCTGTCATTTTCCTCTTGACAGGCGTGGATGTCTTTGAAGTGCTAGGTTTTGCTGACAAAACTTTCTTCCCCACTTTTGCTGGACACTCTGACACACTACATGTAGATGTAGCGTTTCTGTAGTGGCCTGAGTTCCATCATCAGTGATGGAACTGATATCATCAGTATTTTCTGTCTTTGTCGTTTTCTTCTTGACCGGCGTAGAGGTCGTTGAATGGGTTCTAGGTTTTGGTGACAAAACTTTCTTCACCACTTTTGCTGGACATTCTGACACACTGGATGTAGCGGTAGTCTTCTGAGCATTAACTTGAATGCGCTGATCTGATTTGGTGGCCTGGGGCACATCAGCTGGCTTCTTCTTTGCTGTTTTCAAGGGGGCCTTTTGTAATGGTGGATTTGTTTGCGTTAGGTTGCTGGTCAGGTTAGGATTTCTGAGGATTGGTTTTGGCGGTTTGCGAGGAAGGGTTGGAGAGGGTGGTTTTTTTCGAGAGAATGTTCTGGACAGGTTTGGCGGGCAAGGGCACATCAGTAAGTTGCCTTTGTCTTTACTGCTTTCGAAGGTGCCTTTGAAATGGTGGATTACTTTGCGGGAAGTTGCTGGTCAGGTTTGGACTTCTGAAGATTGGTAGTTGCTGCTTTTGAGGGCGGGTTGATTTCGTTGAGGAATGTGTTGGTCTGGTTTGGTGGAGACATCTGGTGACATCTGAGGATTGGTTTGAGTTGTCCTTTTTGCGGGAGTGCTGGAGAGAGCGGATTTGTTCAATTGAGGGTCGGCACATTCTTTGTGGGAGTTTTGCACGACAATGCTGATTGAGATTCCGATGGAATAGAAGGCTCAATGTCAGTTTCGAATGAGATATCTTTGAAATCGACTTCCAGTTTCCGATATTCAGCTTAAAGGCAGTGAACACGTTCAAATCAAGGTCGTGTTCTCCTTACTGTAGCTCATGCACCCTAGAAATATCGACTTCCTCATAAAAACCGTCATTGTATTTCTGTGGAATGCCTTTTCCTCTTGGCAGTCCAGTTCTTTCTTTCGAATTTTGGATCATGTAAATTTCCTCCCATAGACAGTGGTGTTCGGGTATATAGATTTTTATAGGCTGGGACTTTGACCGAGTGTTTGCTGAACGGATCTTCACTACAGACTTTACAACCTTTCAAAGTGTGCATCCTCCTCTACAGGGTGTATCAGAAATAATTAGACTCTCGAAAAAATCATCATAAAATAAACATAGAGATGAGTTTTGAAAAACTCTCTATATCCCTTTGTAGAGGTTGTGATTCTGCATCGAATGATGCCTGTGTCATTGTTTACACTTCACGTTTCAATGAGCAGGGACCGTTTGAATTTTGAAAAATTGAAGTCCTTTGCGCACGGGAATGTGAGGGTTAAAATTGTATCTGTCACAGTGAATGAAAAGTTTAGACTGAGTTTTACATACGTGCCGAAGCGTTTTTTAAATGACTAATCCCTTCACCCTCTAACCCGGAAACAAAAAGTCTCATTTCTGAGTTGATCCTCACAAAGTGTGAAGAAACGGACTTTTTTAAATGTGGCCTGACCATTTCTGGCTTGTGGCCAGTGGTGCGGATGAAAAATGGTCAGGCCACAGTAAAAAATTTATGTTTCTTCACTCTTGGTGAGGATCAGCTCAGAAATGAGACTTTTTGTTTCGGGGTTAGAGGGTGAAAGGATTAATTATTTAAACAACTCTTCGGCACGTTAGTAAAACTTAGTCTAAACTTTTTATTCACGTTGACAGATCCAGTTTTAACCCTCACATTTCCGTGCGCAAAGGACTTCAATTTTTCAAAATTCAAACGGTCCCTGCTCATTGAAACGTGAAGTGTAAACAATGACACTGG
>NMRB01002210.1:78317-104490 GCA_002633025.1 Notospermus geniculatus | reverse complement strand
TTCAGCACTGTGTTGTGCGTGACACTACGGTACAATCTACGTGTAATGACTGTCATCTTAAGTTGACTCAGAAATGGCGTTCGCTGATTGGGCGCATTTTCTCAGGCGCCAAGTACTCCAGCAAATCAAGCGAAATCTCTCAGGGGTTTGTCTGCGGTGACGAAGGGAGCGAGCAGTAAGAACGCCTGATATTCTCAGGATGAAAACAACTAAACCGACACACAAAATGACAAGTATAGTAAAGTCGTCGCCGAATTTCGCAAATTTTCGACTCCAATTACTGGGGTCTTTCTGGGGCACTTTCTAGTAGAGATCCAGGGGCGTAGCTAGCGCGGGGAGGGGGCCAAATGCCCCCCCCCGAGCAAAAAGGGACAACATGAGCAAAATTTTCCTCTAAAATGTCATTTTCCCTCTTCGAGCCAAATTATTGTGGTGTTGGATGGCGGGAAAATGCATCTGAGAGGATGTAGATTTCTTTGGGGGGGGGGGGGACCCCCGGCCATAAAAGGTATCTACACCCCTACAGAGGCTCTGTTACGTAGGCCTATCAGCAAATCCAACACTGGCTGCTTGTGCTGTTTTCGTACCGACATTCATAGGTCATCTCTATGGCGTCATTGGGATTCCCGCGAATTATCTGACGTCATTCCAGGTGGTGGTGATCATTCGGCCATGAACAGGTTGTAGCCAATAGAATTAAGTGGGCACCTCCTAGATCGTCCAGGAATATTGTGAATGGGAATGTACAGTTCAAGAATCACAAAGAATACGTAGTATGAAATCCACATATTCACTTTAAATGTGTGGAATGAGACAAATACGCCGTGATGACGAACGATCAACAAAGCTAAATGTCAGAAACAGAACGTACTGAATTTCCCGCTCCCGCTAAAACTGAATGAGTCACTTCCTATAGTGTTGGATGAAACTACCTAACCCATCACCAACCACAACACAGTGCAAGCTTCTAATAAGAAGTCTGCTTCAAATGTCATGATATGCAGCATAATAATCTGATAATTGAAATGCAGAACAATATTGTTCACAGCATGTTTTGCCAGAGGTACGGGTTGCCTATTACGCAGTGCATTACCAAAATAATAATGAAACATACCATTTTTTTCAATTTTGACCTATTTCAGTGTGGAAATAAAATAGTCACGAAAAAGTTCAGGAGCCAGTGTTCATTTACTTCAGTTTTGAAAATTTTGCATTTTACATAGGACCCTATAAAATGGCTGTTCGAGACCTATTGTTTTGTATGCCTATGGCGGAGCAGCTGTAAGGCAGGGGGACCAGTGTTGCACAGTAAAAATGGTCGACATTCATTTCATCACTTGAGAAGTTTGACGCTTGTGATACATTTACTAACCCTTCATAAGGTACTATACATGTACTTCAACTCATTTTTTTATGTGTAGCAACATTTTCATGCTTAATTGATAACTACGATAATTCAAACACGTGGATTCGAACAGTCTTGTTGAGATTCTTCCAGACAGGTGTTGTACACTCGCTAGCACCGGTGTGTTTATGGATGAACTAGGCCACCATAATAAACATAGCACGGCGCCTGCTCCAGGTCTCACCACAATCGACTTACAGTTACTCAGGGGAAAGTAGGATATCTTTAATAGGATCCTCGTGGCTTCCAATAACGACTTCCTGATCAGCATGGCCAGACAAGCCTGGTTTCTCTGGTCATCGATGGTGGCGCCACCCGATATTTACAATGCCCCGTGACCTTATGCCAGTGAACCGTTGTTGCCGTTAGGCTTGTCTAATCCTATTTCTAACTTTTCCTATTTTTTAAACAGAGGTCTGTGGAATATACTTCACTTGCATGCATGGAACAAGTCAATGCACGAACATATAAAAATCTCAAAATACAAATTTCATATTTGCATCTACCATGATTCACTTGCACACATGAAGGTGTTGATGACATATGTGGCATCAAGGTGGTCAGTGCCATTTACAATTCCTGGGTTTACTGCACTTTATCAGAATCAGATATTAGTTGCTTTTGAAACCCAGGCTGTCAAGGAATTTCCGCAACTTCCTGCCTTTATTGAAATCATCAGAGATCCGCAACATGATCTCCTGCAAAAAACGCAGAAACTAGGCATAACACTGGGGATAATTGATGTCAAGTACGTAGTAAAAGGCGATGATAGTGTAGAACGCTTCAGGCACAGTATGCACACGACAGTTCATTTTATGGGATCAGTCAAAGTTCGAAGGAGGCAGCAAAAATTCATGGTTTCTCATTAGATTCGGAATGAGTGCTAAATGGCTTGCCCCTAAGAAAATCAGCCCGTGAAAAACACTGTCTGGCATCCTGAATTAACATTACTGACCCATTCACACTCTTTGAAACAAGGAAATACATCCAGAATGGAAGACACGGACTTTTGTGGAATGTAGCATCAATTAAACACTGTATGGCTGCTCTTTTTGGTGCCAGTTTCTGAAGTTCGGCGTTCATTAATTTGACAATTTCTGAAAAAGAAAAAAAATCAATTACATTGTAGTTAAACATTCTGTCTTATTTATACATGGCAAAGCTTACAAACATATCCTAGCGATGGGATCATGTTTTGTATGTCATGTTAAAGATTGCTTTCAACCAGAGTTAAGTATGCAATCAGCAACTTGTTTTGCAGCTACAATAGCCATATTGAGAGTATTTAACTCTATTCCTAGAATTGTTTCTGAATAAGTCACAACCAACAGTTTACCTGGTTTTATTAATTATTACAAGAACTACAGTGGAACCTCGGTAAGAGGACCACCCACGGGACTGGAGCAAGTGGTCCACTTAGGTGAGGTGGTCCCGTTACCAAAATTGTCAGACCAAATATGAAATACATGACAGCGTATTCCTGCCAAAACTTAAAGGACACTGTTTAATTATCTCATCTTCTCACATGTCATGAAATAAGATTGAAGGACAGATGTTAAGTGTTACAACCAGTAGGTCTATACGACTGATGAAATAGGCCTAAGTGTAACGTCTGTCGTGTCTGATCTAGATCATCATAAACCGGTCATTCAAAATTCACCACCTAAGTGGACCAGTTTACGATCACTGGTCCACTTAGGTGGTTAATTTTGGTCTTTGGGACTGCCGATTTGAGTGGTCCCGGTCCGAATACCGAGGTTGTCCTGTTACCGAGGTCCTGTTAATGGAAATTAATGATGAAATAATCGGGACTGGACTAAAGTGGTCCACTTAGGTGAGGTGGTCCCGTTACCGAGGTGGTCCCCAACGAGGTTCCACTGTACATGTTAAATGGTTATAACTCCACATGTTCTACAGGGTGGGCCAAAAAACCGCAACATTGGGAGCCGAATTTTGGTCTGCAGTCCAGGTTGTATGATGTCCATTTCAAACCCAGCAATAACCTGATAACATGTAGGTCTGGGTAGGATTAGTCATGAATAGGCCTGGGCGTTCCAAGAGACCGAGTGTCCTTTTCAAACTCTTACCAAGCCTATTTTGGATGATGCAATGAGTGACAACTGCCCAGTTAGGTAAATACTGTAGTACCCCTATTTTATTTGTGGTCGCTTGTGGGCAAAGTAAGATTGACTGATTGGCACTCATGCAAATTCAGAGATAAAAGGCTAATTCATTCATGACAGGGTTTAAACTTGAAATAGGCATGGTGTCAGGTCACAACTAGCCCAGTGCCCGCATTCCATTTTTGAATGATATACAATACCCTGTAATAGGGATTATTGGGCACATAATGGCCTGGTCACTTTCTAGGAAACCTGGTCCCCCTTGGAGATTTACAAGGTGGATGTTGCGCTTTTTTTGGCCCACCCTGTATAGTCGAAGTCAACCTTACTTCAACAAGGCAAAATGGCAGGCCTGTGCAACAGACACCATAAAGTGAACACAATGATTAATCCACAAACTACAGTATTTACCAGTGGACTGAACACAACCATGAGTTGGAAACAGCCTCATGGAAAGTGAACCAAGTTACCCTAACATCATTATTAGGGAGCTTTCGCAAGCGCCCGGATAGGCCCTACGACGACGTTTATCTATTGTGTGGGAATACCCAAACAATAGATAAACGTTGTCGTGTGGCCTAACCGGGCGCTTGCGAAAGCTCACTAATGTACGTAACTGCGACATGGATTACTTACCACTGACTTGTGCACGTTTTCAAGCTTGGTATTTTGCCCTTGTTGAAGTAAGGTTGACTTCGACCATAAGCCACGATGTAATGTTTGTTTACTCGAAGATCCAAGAGGTGAATGAGCTGAATCCTAAAGGTACATAGGTTATATTGAAGAAACCCTGAAAAAAATACCTGTGAATAATTCAGGGTCTTGAACAAAATGTTTAATAGAAACAAGGCCCCCTCGTTAGGGGATAGAGTTAATTACAAAGAGAAGACCTGGGTTTCTTTAATATAACCTCTGTACCTTTAGGATCCAGCTCATTCACTTCTTGGATCTTCGGGAAACTGCCCGAGGAAGAAAAAATTGCAAGTTTCAGAAGACGACTTTTGTTTTTGTATTACTTTGTCATGTTTGTGTCTCGTTTTTTGTGCGTTTTATTGAATATCTGTATTATTATCTATGATGTCTATTTCGACGTCATTGGTTTCCCTCTTTTTTAGTTTAATACTCACTTCTGAGTGTAACTTTACCTCAAGGGGGCCTAAATGGAAGCGATCTTCTGATCTTGTTTGGGCTCCTGACCTTATTTTCTGTATTTAAATTTCTTGTATTATTTTCCTTTGTTGGTCGAAATAAAATGGGTATTCGAAAAACCTGGACGATGGACGGTGGACGATGGACGATGGACGGCTCCTATCAGCATCATCGATCTCCCCCGCCTGGATGATAATTGTCTCATTTCCGACATACCTCCCAGCATCAACATGAATCAACATGAACTGCACAGGCCTACGATAAACATGATCAATCACGCATTACAGCGTTCAGAATTACCTCTTGTCTTGTCTACACATGTACTGGCGGGAAAACCACCGATACCTAAGTCCTTGAGAATTTACTATGGGTCCCTTTTGAAAAGTTGTAGGGATTGGTCATATCTCCCCAGGGTGTGTACAAAACTAAGACCTACAAAAGTAAGACCCACACAGTACAAAACTAAGACCCTGTTATAAAAGTAAGACCACCACAATACAAAACTAAGACCCTGTTATTAAAGTAAGACCCCCCACAGTACAAAACTAAGACCCTGTTATAAAAGTAAGACCCCCCACAGTACAAAACTTAAGACCCTGTTATAAAAGTAAGACCCCCCACAGTACAAAACTAAGACCCAGGCGGCACCACCGGAAGTGACCTTACTACAAAACTACAAAACAGGGTCTTACTTTTGTACAGTGGGGGTCTTACTTTTATAACAGGGTCTTACTTTTGTACTGTGGGGGGTCTTACTTTTATAACAGGGTCTTACTTTTGTACAGTGGGGGTCTTACTTTTATAATAGGGTCTTACTTTTATAGAGTGGGTCTTACCTTTGTAGGTCTTAGGTCTTAGTTTTGTAGACACCCTATCTCCCCATTCCCGAATTATAGTCGGTATAGCATTAATTTTCCAGCCCTTCCCAGCAATAATCCCACTGTATGGGTGTTTGCCAGAAATGTCCCAAGGCGTCAAACTTGCCATGCAAACAGAAAATTCGTGAAAATGACGAAATGCACCCAGGATGATATTTTATAAATCTTGCACGATATACTTTGATTTAGTGCAATTTTTCATTTAAATTCTTGCGGCGTAATTTTTACGTCTTGGAAGTATGTCGGAAATGCGACATTTATCATCCAGGTGGTGGAGATCGATGACGCTGAAAGGAGCCGTCCATCGTCCATCATCCACCGTCCATCGTCCAGGTTTTTCGAATACCCAAATAAAATATCACATCATATCATATTATATTATCATATAAACTAAATCAGTGTATGCTCTACCACTACACCTACCCTAGGATGTTTATCCGCCTTATGTAAGACAATATCAAGTACAGTGAGAAATTGGGGCCCCACAAAAATTTACCTCATCAGTTGCTTCATAACTTACACGATAAAAAGATTTAAAAAAAAACAAGTATCTTTATTAACATTTTCATCCCTGTATCCTTTGACATGTCTGAGTGGACTTGTCTGGTGACTGGAGTGGAGGAATCAAACGGTTCACCTTCATAACTGTTGTCATTACAAGCGTCTTCCTTCTATGAACAGACTTTTTAAACTTCCAGTGGCGGGGTTTTGCCTTCACCAGCATTGCGTTCCTTTTGGCATTTGCCTTTCTTCGATATCGCACTGCCTCGGGATATTTTCTTTTCATGGAAGCCTGAAAGTGTAAAGCAAGGTTCATTGGCACACGGAATTGGTCCGGTTCATGTCCGTAAAAAATCTATCAAATGGACTTCAGCGTTGTCGTATCCGGAAAACTAGAGGCAAACGGACTGGAAACGGATCGGATCCGTGTGCCAATGAACCTTGCTGAAGTTGAATCAGCTGTATACCGAGACAACATTTACCTGGTCACCAAAGAAGAGCTCAGCTTTGTCCATTTTGAAAGGGATATATTCATTCCTCTTCAAAGGCATCCATTTTTTTCAAAACCATGCAGTCAAGAGTAAATCCTTAGAATTACGGTACATGTTGTTGTATAATATGTTTTTTAAACAAACAACAAATGAAATTTTGTGAGATGAACACTGAAAGACTCCTATCCCCAACAATAGGCCTACAGCTGTGTGTCTTCGCTTCACAATGCCATGAGACTAAATTCAGCTTACCCAATTACACTTCCCTCTCAGCATTTGATATTCTGTAACAATGTTCTCTGCTGTCCGATCATATTCTCTAGACAGATCTTCACTTTTTCCTAGTTTTCCCCCCTTTATACTCTCTTTAAATCTGTGACTGAACTGTGCCAAAGGCAGTGGATTTGTGAGTGGGTGTTTGTTCAAGGGAAGAATCTGAACAGCCAGCGGTGTGGTTTACATTAACTTGGAAAGTGGTTGCAGGACTTTCCTATATTGGTGGCGATGTTTTTGCTAGTTGGTGTTCTACTTGCTACAGACTCATTTACATTTGACGAAGGAATTGGCAACGGAAGGGATGGCTCAACCTCAATAGTTGGCGGTCCACTGGATACCGTCTTTGAGCAAGACGTGGGACACATTATCCATTCTTCATGTGAACTCAGGTAGGTCTGATGTAACTTATCAGACCGGCATACCGGTTGTGACCGAAAATTTTCAAAATGTCATCATTTCCGTAGTTGTTATGTATGGACCTGCAATTTGGAGTGGAGTAAGTTGTCAAACATACCTTTATTACTACCTGTAAAATTTCAAAGTTAAACGCACAATAATTTTTATAATGAGGTCCACGCACAACAAACTCGGCCGCCAGGTGGCAGTGCGAGCGCATGACCCGGAAGTACGAGCATGCTGTTATGGCTGTCGTCTGTTGTAAAGGAATTTTGTAGTGATCGGTTTATGTAACTGATAAGTTGGTAAATTCTCAAGAAACTCTTTTAATTCTTTGTATTTGATTAACTTATTATCAGACTTTATTTTCTTCCAAATTTGAGCAATACTTGAGTAAGCAACTGAACTTTTAGGATTAAAATACAATTCCCTAAGGTATTGCTCCTTATCCATTTATTTACTAAATAAACTTTGCTTTCTTACTACCGCATATAGCGCACTTAACTATCAAATATTTTCTACCCCCAGTTAATTTGTGAATAATTGCTTTCCCCTTATTTGAGGTGAATTTTCTACATTTAACGCAGTAAACTTCCGGCACGACCATTTAAAACGTAGGAAATGTGTTGTATGGACCAAAAGGAAGATTAGTTAGCGTTCTTTCATTAGCACTTTTTTACAGTATAAGTAAAATGAGGGGGCCGAGTGATGGATGTGAATGTGTTTTGCAGCGGTAGCAGGGTTTTTGCTATAATTTTAGCACTTTTCATGGGTTTTTCGACACTTGAAAAATCGCACTTTTCAAGGAAAAATGCTTAAATTTTAGCAAAAACCCTGTTGCCGATACAAAAAGTCGTCCATCTGGATCCCCTCGTTTTACTTATACTAGTGTAGACATGTAAGTTAGACAGCTGAGACACCAACATCTACATGTAGGCATGCCGACGGTACCGTACAGCTTAGACCTCTGGACACCATAGACCTGCGTTTATTGTATTTATGCGTATTTCAGCGAACTGCGCTTTTTATCTTAGTCATATTATGACAACTCTGTACCCCCTATCAGGGGTCGACACTAATGCGACGCCGAATTAGCGTCGCATCCTGAGGTTTGAAAATTTTCCCTAGCGTCGAGTGCCTGACTTAGGCTTAGAGAGGCCTACGGCCTTATTGACCATAACTATTTTCAAGTAGGGCCTATTTAGAACGAACAGTCGAAATCATAATTTGCAAATGTACGAAAGATTAACGGAATAAGCGGCAACTTGAGAATGGGCACAGCATACAATTTGCATTTGCATTCTTTGACATTCTTGTCACTGTGAGAGTGCCACAGTAAACGCCTGCCAGTAGTTAACACCAAAAACAGCCTTGCTTGTTGGCCAGTTACTCTGCAACGGAAAAAGATAATGACATGATAGTTTCAGGACACCGAGGGCTACCCTTTACCTCGGTGTACCACAAATTTCAAAGCCCTGCGGTCAACGGTGTGAAATTGACAGCGTATAGAATGAATGTTTCGCGACTTAGCTACTAGTATCCAGTCAGAATCCCCACTTAAGTGGGGATTCTTAAGGGGGCGGTAGTGGAAACATACAGCGCCGTTTTAGTGCGGCGGTCGAAGGTTGAACCGTCTTATTTATGAATAACCATGTTTGCTTAATTAGCTGATTAATGAAAGATGAAAGCACATCGTTTACAATTCAGATGTGTAGAACAAGAGTAGCAATTTCATAGAAATACATGAAATCGATGCAACCTTTTTGCTTGAAGAAAATATGAATTGTTTTCAGTCGCCATTTGCAGTGCGCTTCCTTATGGCTACCGCCCCCTTAAGCAACGCCAGTTTTCGACCACGAGAATTCTCGTGGTCGAAAACTGGCGTTGCTTGTAGGCCAATTACTCTGCAACCAAATAAGATATTGACTTGATATTTTCAGGACACCGAGGGCTATTACCTCCCATGGCTTGGCCCGCTATACTATACTTGAGCCCTGAAACCGTAGAGTCGGTTCTATAACATCAATGCACTATATGCCAAAGTGCCGCCCCCAGTTCATTATTTTGTCAGAGCTCGGTTTCCCGCCTGCATTGATTGACCAATGGCGCATACTGAGAAGGCCTGGTCAGTTTCTTGCGAATAAGACACGAGGTGGTGGGATATCACTAGGCCTATGTTGTCAGTCAAATGCCGCAGTATACAACTTGTATCAATAAAGAATGCACTCATGCACGCAAAAGCCAAAGCTTTTGTGAACGACTGACAACAGAGCCGTGGAATTTTTGAATGCATGGTGAAATGGATCTCTATTCCATGAAACCACAATTCGTAAATAGCGCCTAGAACTGACGGGCTATTCAAATCCCCGTCACGAATGTCAGTCTTGACCAACATGTGACCACTACGTAGTAAAATGGGCGTTGCTAATCTTGAATTATGGATTGATGTTATACAACCGACTTTACGGTATCTACTTAACACATTAAGTACAGAGAGGACGTACTTATGTATACATCTTACTATGATGCATAACATGATACCTGTTCATGTTTTTTAGATCAACTTAATGTCTCTTATCAACAGCGGAAGCCTGTATGGGTTTAAAGCGGTGGCACATTGTCGAACTTCGCTTGAAGCAGTTGATAAATTTTTTATCTACGCAGCACATCGATTATTTTCCGTTCACGTATAGCAGATATATCGTTCAGTAATTGGTGCTTGACATTCCTTGCTGCAAAGCCTTTGCTTTCGTGGTATGCATCCTTGATGTGCTTATAGTAGGCTACGTTTAAATCATCTGGACCGCGATGGGAGGATCTTTGGTTGTAGGCAGACCTTGATATTGTTGGTGAAGTCTGGCTATTGATATGTGTTTTATTGACAAGGCACATCCAGCCAATCCCATGCACCATGCATGCATTCAATTTCGAATCCAGAATTATTGAACCGGTGGGGCTTTTGTAGGGGTTTACCATGTATGCTTCTGGCGATAGTTAAGATAAAGTATGCTTTCGCTGCTTTAAGAGAGAAAAGCAACGTTCTCTCTTAAAAGCAGCGAAAGATGTACTGTCTATGATATTATGCATTTAAGAATGAACTGGGGGCGAAACGCACAACAACGTCCCCAGGCAGCAGTTAATGACTGAGTTGAGGCACTGCCCACCAGACTGTGCAACACGGATGGGCCCCAACATTAACAACACATTGCATAATAGAATGTTTGCACGTGACGTCACTGCGGCCATGTTGGAGGCATACAACAAAAGAACAGACTTTCAAAACAATCGAAGTTAATCTCCATAGACCGTGACTGGCGAAAAAATCTTTTGTTTATACCTCCAACATGGCCACCATGCAAACACTCTATAAGTAAATATTATTTCACTGTAGCCGGGGCTATTTACCGACAATACACAGATTACGTGGAAAATGGGAATGCCTTCGCCATACCACGATATATAAGTACGCCTCGCGACCTGTGTATTTTCAGTTCTCATGAGTTACGACGATGATGTGTGAAACGGCAGAGCAGAATGGACTAACTCATGAACTTCGTTTTCGAAAAGATCAGACTGGTACAGCCAGCCCCAAGCGGAGGGATCGGGTAACCAATCTAAGCGATTATGACGCCATCAGTCACGTCACATATTCAGCGAGCGGAATGGGCTAAATTCGTTTTCGTGTAGTTTCGTCCCTGAGAATAATTTATAGGCCAGATGATGACGTCACATGTTCATCGCCAGTTACCAAAAACCGCTTCAAACTCATAACTGGATCCCGTTTTGGACTAGTTTTCTCATCAGTTCGCCTAACAATTATGATACACACCGATCCTGTACGATTTAAACGCCTGTCTTACTCTTGTAAATTCAGTATCAGGTGACAAAGTTTCAGGCGAATTTTCCTGTCCAAGGCCAGAATGATTGCAGTGAAACGCATACGTAATTAGCAAGCTTCGCTGATTTGCCGCTACGCGGCGGTTGTTTCCTTGCGTCAAGGTCTAGTTGCGTGCCATATTTCGAAGATTTCAGTTGGTTAGAAAGCAATGTGCGTTGGATCATTTAGAGTAAACCCTAAAGTCAATGCTGTCCGGTTACACCCACCTGGGTCCAGATGATTTAAACCTACTTTAGTGGCCGTCTGTTTTGATGCCAAAAAAGACGAAGCGTCTTCGTGCTTTAGCTTTTTCTTTCCATCATAGTGAACCAGCAATGTCTCACTACTCAGCTCAGCCTTAAACAAATAATAAGCCTTCTGACATCTGTCTATTTCCATTTCACATCCTTCTCCAACAACGCACGAAGATGTTCCAGCGTAGTTGCCAAGTTAGGCAAGAACTGATGATAATACTGGACCATACCGAGGAAAGATCTTAATTCAGAAACATTCGTTGGTTTTGGAGCCAATTTGATGGCTTCAACTGACTTTGCACCGGCTTCAAACCATCTCCGCTATATTCCAAACCAAGATAGACCGTTTTCAGTTTCACAAACTCACACTTGGTCAGCTTTGCATGAATTTTATTCTGATGCAATCTCTCTAGGACCGTCTCCAAGATGTCCAAATTCTCCTCAACATCTTCACCACCCATTAGGATGTCATCCTGTTTGCAGACACCAGTCGACCTAGTCTCGCGCAACCAGCCCCTCGGTCATACTCCGAGGTCGTCAGACCGAGGGTCTGGCACGGAACGCAATTCTCATTGTGTGACCTCATTTCGATAATTTGAAATGAGGTCAGCTTCGCTGATTGGCTAGTTTCAAAATTTGGTGACGTAGGCTGCAGGGGGAATATGGCGGTGCCCAGAGAACTTGAAGCGTGAAAATTAGTGAGGTGAATCGCCTCAATTTGTGTTGTCAAGTCAATTTATAGTGTCTTTCATTGGAATTTCAGGCAAGTATATTTATATTTTTTCGATTGGGGAGGGAATTATGCTATAAAAAGTGCAGTAGGCCTAACAGCAAGGGGTACAAATACTGCAGTTTTACTCGCACGCTGAATGCTTTTTGCTTTGATTGTGCATTGTGTTCTACGTCATCGGCGGTAGATTGTCCGCCATGATGTATTTTACAAGAAAAAGGTACCATCCGGACCAGACTCTAAAATTGAAAATTGCAGAGTCTGGTGGCACGAGACTACAGTCGACCCGCAAAGGTCCTTTTCTACGGCAGATTTATTTTGCGCGCGGGAAAATAATAGGCGATCGGGGCCCTCGACGAGGCTTCTCGAGTACCTCATTCGAGAAATCAGACACTTAGCACAAAAGTACGTTTATCGAGAAGACTGTTCAAATTCAACCACATAAACCACATATCAGTATTTAGCTAAGACATTGAGCTTTCCATTAGTGTAATTTATTTTGGAATAATGCAAACGAGTGAAGAGAAATCGTTTAAGAAATTTATGGAAGTTTCTTATATGTGCAGAGTGCCTTGTGTGTATTTTTCGTCAAATATTTCTTACTCTCCTTATCTACAATGAGTTGTGCACACGCATGAGAAAGATCAAGACGCGAGAACACCTTGAAACACACTAACTGGGCATATAAATCTTGTGTGGTAGGTAATGGGCCATATAGATTTTAAGGAATCTGGAAAACAAGGATCCCCAAGGAACCCTACGGAATTAACTCCAAATAATGCAAATGATATGAGAAAACGACATTATTATGAATGTACATTACACTGTACAAAAAATCCGCCAAGAAAACGTCCGTAAATATTTTTTTGGGGATACATGTTCAAAATAGGCCTAGGCCCCCTATGGGATTTTCAAAATATTTTGAACTAACATAGATCGCAAAAAAAAATATAGGCGTTTTCTTGGCGGATTTTTTTACAGTGTAATATACATTCATAATAATGTCGTTTTCTCATATCATTTGCATTATTTGGAGTTAATTCCGTAGTATGGAAGTTTCTTATATGTGCAGAGTGCCTTGTGTGTATTTTTCGTCAAATATTTCTTACTCTCCTTATCTACAATGAGTTGTGCACACGCACTGTACAAAAAATCCGCCAAGAAAACGTCCGTAAATATTTTTTTGGGGGATACATGTTCAAAATAGGCCTAGGCCCCCTATGGGATTTTCAAAATATTTTGAACTAACATAGATCGCAAAAAAAAATATAGGCGTTTTCTTGGCGGATTTTTTTACAGTGTAATATACATTCATAATAATGTCGTTTTCTCATATCATTTGCATTATTTGGAGTTAATTCCGTAGGGTTCCTTGGGGATCCTTGTTTTCCAGAGTCCTTAAAATCTATATGGCCTAGGAACACTGCTCATCCTCAACTACTGGGTTTATGGTAACCTTGTAGTCCCACTAATGCGAACTGACTTATCTGGTTTGGGAAGCACTACTACTGGGCTCGCCCATTCAGAATGATCAACGTTTTCTATCACATCATTTGCTTCGAGTTTCTGCAATTCAGTCTCCACCGCACTTCTACGTGCATAAGGCACTCTACGGGCCTTATGAAACACGGGTTTAGCACCTTCGTTCACACGAATATGAGCAGTATAGCCATGCAAACCATCGTAGCTATCTGAAAACACACTGTACTTCCGAATAATGAGATCTAACCTATCCCTTTCCTTAGCACTCAAAACTGGTTCATCTGCCTGACCGCATGTAGCACCTGAACCAGAACTCTCAGCTTCATACGAGAAAATCTGATTCCAATTCAGTTTTAGCTTTTTCAGCCAACTCCTACCAAGTAATGTTGATTTATTCTGATGATCCACCACTACCAATCCCAGGTTCACATTCTGGCCCTCATAACTGACTCCGTCTTCGATTTCTCCACAAACAATGATCGGCTCATCAGTACATTTTCTCAACCTAACCTTTGACTTCTGAAGAGGAACATCCCTGAAATCTCGGTCATAATCGACCTTTGTCATAGTACTGCACTGTTAGAAAAAACAGAGGATTTTACAGAAAATTCCTGCAGCAGAGTTTCAGGACGTGATCTGTAAAATTACAGACTTAAATGAATGTTAACAGAGACTTGACTGGAGGCTGACCAAATTATATTTTCATACGTTCTCAGAAAGCATCATTCTGGACCGTCAAATTGAGTCCAACTAATACAGGAACACATAAATCACACCATATGTAAATTTACAGAAGTTCCTGAAACTCTGCTGCAGGCGATTTCTGTAAAAATATTACAAAAATTTCTAACAGTGTGTAGTCGGCCGCTGTTTCAACCTGCATTGATACTGGCGTTCCATTCAAATTCAAGGTCACGAAATAACTTAAGAATACATGAAGAATTTTAGAACGTTCTAGCCTGGTGTGAATTTGTATCTAGATCACTCTTGATATGTATGTGTTCGCCAGAATTTTGACCGTGATCATTTGACCCTAGAATATTTTGACATCAATATGCCGTTCATTCTTCTACTACAATTTTTGACAAAAGTTTATCCTCACCTGAGACCTTGAATATTTAAAATACTACTGGGCCAATTTTAACACAGTTTGTTCCACATGAAGTTATATCCTGCTGGTCATATTTCTGCATCAAACTTTTGGATATTTCCAAATATCCTATGTAATAGCTCGTGACTTCATGACAACGTTAAATCGTAATCATATATGCAAAACGTAAGCTTGCAAAACCTCTCTTTTATTGGCCATGGCGCTTTACACAGAGTTTACTTTCAACTTGCTTATTTGCGTGAAAATGCATAACTGAGCTCCTTGGCCGGTTCATTCATAAAACGAATATGTTCATTTGTCGCCACAGGAGACAATTGACAAATTTTCAAAAAAGAACGCCTATGTGAACGGTCCATTGAGAGTGCATTGATTGATCAGTGAGCGAGTGAAACGTCCTAGGAATCATATCCGAGTGGAAGTAGTATGCCACGTTTTGGTTATATTCTTGTTCAACAAGTAAACGGGATTTAGATTCCTGGAGACTTGGATTCGAGTTACACCGGTACCAGTACCGTGCGTCTAGTTATCAAACCTCACCAAAATAAATCGCAATTCAAAGAATAAGGTGCTCAGAATAAAATACACATCACGAAATTGAAGATGCGGGCAGAGAAACAATTTTTGCATATCGCTGTGTGAGGAAATTCTGCCACTCTTCAAAAGTTGATCATCCAGGCATAAAGCAAATTGACTCGAATAATTCGTCGGCTTGATTTATCCTTATGCAAAATGCATTGATTGGAGCAAGCGTTGGCTCCCAGAAAACTAACAAAAATATATGCATCCCTTCCGTAATGGTCGGCAAGGAATGGACTAGCCTTCGCCGTTGCGGCAGGCATTGCTCATGCAATGGTAAGAATTGCCACATGTAGATTTACAGAATTTTTATCACGCCAGTAATTTTCGCAGTGCAATAACCCGGAATTAAATTTCACTTCCTTGTAAATCAAATTAATCCTCACCAAGTAGAGTTATTAAGCACGTTTAGTGTCCCCCCAAAATATGTCGACCGATTTCAATATGGTTCCTTTCGTGCCTTTCTGTTGTATGAAGTGAAACAATGCCCCGTCCAGCGCGCTGAATCTGAAATATTTATAATTTGTTTCGACGATACGTGGGAATATGACATGAATTTCACCGAATGGTCCCCTTCCAGGTGGAAATACGACAAGACCATGCAAATGACCAGGATTTCTTCGAAAACAAATGGCCTTTGGACCTGGGAAACCTACCGCGCAAAAGAGACACACATTCAACAAATGAAGGGGGTTAAAAAATACTCTTCCGCCAGGTAGCTGGTATTCATGTATTTCCTGTGTGACCGGCTGGAAATTTTTCCCCGGACCACACGTAATTATTAGATATAGCTTAAGTCTTTTTTTAACAGCAATGACGCCATCACATACATGTAATCTTACAGTGGTGGCAAAAGACACAGCTTTACGATAGTCAAGTAAAATCGATTCATTCTTCATTGTTATTGCATAAATTGTTGCTTTAACAATACTGTTTCGACGGCACCAGATGACGAGCATCGAATCACACCAAAAACGCATATAATAATGGGAGGTTGTTGAACAAACATCTTTATCAGGGACGAAAAGTATTCCCTGAAAGATACCATTCCGTACATCGTATACGTAATTCACGAACGAACCGCCTCCTTTCTTGACTTTTAGGATAAAATATTTCCCATAACACGCATATGTAAACACTCCTCTTATAAGCGGAACCGTGTTTCTATTAAGAATGAACTTTCTCTTGGCTAAATGGTAAACATTCAAGCTGAGGACTGGTTCCGTTTCGGGGGTTTCAACGGCACCAAGATATCCAGTTTCGGTGTCAAAAAACCACGACGATAGCCCAGAAAGACTCAATGGAGGAACAAAAGGTGCACGCGTTTTTAATCGGTACTGAATTATATTAAATTCCTGCAATGCAAATACATGTTTAGTATGTTGATATATTTCTCACTCTTTTGAAAAAAATGCAATCGAAGAAAGGTTGATGGGCGGATATCTACTTCTCTCCCGAAAACGAGCCGAGACAAAAAATGGAAACGTATCAGCGGGTAGGTTCTAGAATATCAACAGCTTGGATAATCCATTTTGAACCAATCTGCCTATTGGCAATGATGAATAACGACCTGGACTTTTCGATTGTCACGAAAAACCGTTTGAATTTATGAGGTGAGTGAACCAAATAACCTTTGTAAAACGACCGAACTAACAGGCACCATCGTACTGTCACACGAGACAGCCTGAGCTGACTTTTTTCGTCGTCACATTTGATTATTTCAATAAGACAAATTTTTGTGTATAGAAACACATTAAAAAGGCAAATATGGGTTCTGGTTGAATAATCATGTCCTAAATAAGTAATCGCTCCGGGGATTTGAATATTGTTCGTGGAGTGTAACCTAGCAGCAGATTTTGATAAATGTAAGGTGAATGCCCTCATGACGTGCTTGCTTTGGTCATAATTCATCGATGTAATAAGCATTGATATGTCATGGGCAAGAAAGAACACCGCGATGTATGTGGGAGCAACATGCAGCAGCGCCGATTTTGCCGTTGCATTTTGTAATAAATGGAAAACAAAACCATTTTCCTGAGATTCTAAGATGAAAGTGTAAGCTATCATTAATAATCCATCGTGTACGAAACAAATTGCAGAGATCCCTTCCATGTAATCCTGGACCGTCCACAATTGACTCACCAGGTCTCCGGGCCCATTCCATTCTAAGCATTCCTTCCTGGTTTTCAAGTTTATTCGACCAGCATATTTCCCACTTCTAAAATCATACAAACTCATCGAAGGCTTAATATGAGACTTACGCTTTTGTGGAGTTCTTCCATTAAACGCGACGAATATTGTGTAGTTTAGCCTGTATGCAGGTAAAATTGACCTGTAGTTCGTATTTTTGTAAAATGTTACATTGTATCCCAGTCGACAACTTGAACTAATTTCGTCAATAAAATACGAAACTTGCCTATAAAATGACCCACCACGTGGCATAAAAAATATAACTAGAGATTTTGTTGGGTGCCGATGTAGAATCATCTCAGATTGTTCTCCATCCACCGGCGGTATGAACGGTAACCTCCTGTGGATACTGTATTCCCCTAATTTTATCTTGATGATTTAAAAAACATAACAGTTTCAGCGATTTTATTCCTCGCCTGAGAAATAATCACTGGCGTCAAGTGCACAATTTATGGTAATGACAATACGATAGCAGGTTTGTATCTCACTACCTTGACAATAATGACTTCCATTGCAAAGTAGTTGATCATTGACCACTGTTTGTGCCGAGTGGCTGTGGTATCAGGCCCTACCTCTCTCATAAACTATCTTGTACACATTGGACCATATTCATAAGGCTCCTATTACATAGAAGTATACGGTATAAGAAAACGCGGTGGCTTCACGGTCGCCAATCCTTTGTGAAGTCTTTGTTAACCGGCGTTTTCGTATACCGTATACTTCTATGTAATCGGGGCCTAAAGGGTGTTTAGCCCTAATCCGCGCACAAATTCTGCATTACACAGGTTAAATGCCTAAAAATGCCTGATCTCTGTCATTTACCCACAAGATGATCACACGCGTCTAACTTTCCTGCGTCTCAGTGTGGGAGGACAAAAAAAGTGTTGGACAAATTCTAGACAAGCCAGCCTGATCGTCAACATTTCCTTTGTCCTCTTGGACTTAGGGTAGGGACACACCTGACGCGATTCGCATGCGATAGGGCGACGCATGCGTCAAAACCTTTGTTTGCGTGCAGTGCGGCGGAAAAAACCAAAGGCGTTGCCGCATGCGTCAACGAATCGCGTTAGGTGTGTACCTACCCTAAGGCTTAGCGCACATGTCCGACAAAACTCGATCCGTTAAGCTTAGCGCACATGTCCGACAAAACTCAATGCGTAATGGGTGTCTGTTAAAATCGACTGTCCTGGCTGAATGACGAGTCGACAGCGTTGGGTCAGTCGACTTTAAAAAAAACCCTAACGGATCGAGTTTTGTCGGACATGTGCGCTAAGCCTTAGGGGTGTTTTTAAAGTCGACTGACCCAACGCTGTCGACTCGTCATTCAGCCAGGACAGTCGATTTTAACAGACACCCCTAAACGCATTAAGTTTTGTCGGACATGGGCGCTAAGCTTAAAGGCTTAGCGCACATGTCCGACAAAACTCGATCCGTTAGGGGTGTTTTTAAAGTCGACTGACCCAACGCTGTCGACTCGTCATTCAGCCAGGACAGTCGATTTTAACAGACACCCCTAACGCATTGAGTTTTGTCGGACATGTGCGCTAAGCTTAAGGGAAGGGACACACCTGACGCGATTCGCATGCGATATGGCAACGCATGCGTCAAAGCCTTTGTTTGCGCGCAGTGCGGTGGAAAATAACAAAGGCGTTATATCAACGTTGCGCCGTAGGCCTACTGGTCATGTGCCGACGTTGGTCTGACGTTGCGAGTAGGTAGTTCGCGACGAGTTGGGCAAGAGTCGCCTACAGGTTGTTCATCAACGATGGCCCGACGTTGGTATTTGGAGGGTGCCCGGCAGTTGACAATTTGTCCTGTGCGGACGTAGGTCTAACGTCGGGAGTAAGTAATTCGCGACGGTTTGGGCCAGAGTCAGCTGCGGGTTGTTCATCTACGTTGGCCCAACGTTGATGTTTGGAGTGAGCGACCACGATCTGGTGAGATAACAATTTTATTTTAATTGGTAAAAATATAATACAGAAACGCTGACTTACAAAAGCAAACATATTAGAATATTGATAAACTATGGCTTGAGATTTGAGACACACATTTTAGGTTGAATGTGAACATTTCCCTTTCAGAATTATATATAATTGTGTAACATCGGTTTTCTTTGAACCATAAAATTTTTGCTGTGCATTGGTATACACCGTTCAACTGATTTGTCAATATATCGGGTGGCCCAGAAAAAACAATAACACTTTTCATTTTAGGATTACTCAAAAAGTATCAAAGTTATGACTGTGATATTTGGTAGTCATAATGACACAGATATTAAACACCTTTCCTGAAAATTTCAACTTTAAATGTAGAAAGACAAAGGAACAGCAACACTTTTAGAATTAGTTGCCAAAAAATGCAGTGCCGAAGGTTATTTGTAATTCCACTGACCTTTTTTAACTGAACAGATGGTCGATGTGACCTCCATTTTCATCAGAAACTGCACGCAAACGTTTTTTAGCTCACCGTGGTGAGCTTATAGAATGGTTGTGCGTCCGTCGTCCGTCGTCATCCGTCGTCGTCGTTGTGTTCCGTTAGCAGGGCACGTTTCGTAACCGCCAGAGCTATTGATCTGAAACTTGGTACATATATACCCCTAGGTCAGATGACCCATGTGCGCAAGCACTAAAGAACCCTGACCAACCTCATGCTCAAGTTCCTACGGATTGTACTAACTCTACCCAGGCTCTGTCACTTGGACACTATCTCTTGATGTGTCTCGATAGAAAGCCTGAGATTGAATACAGTGGCGCCACCAAATACGCTGGTGGTCTGTCATGTTCTGGAGGTGTTTCGAAGGGCGTTTGCACTTCTGTAGGCCACCATACTGCGGCGCTGTGTGGTGTTTTTGTTCATGCAGTTCAGCTTTAACCATGAAGTGATGATCAACTTCGAGCGCGTTTTTCGCACAGACGGTCTCATACGCATGAATATTCTCACACGTTATCGAAATTAAGACAATCTTGACAGAAGTTAGTGGTAAGTCATAAAAGGGTGTCAAATGAAATGGCCATGGGTGAAGAAATATCCCCGACTTTGACTCAAAGTTAGAGTCAGATGCAGATCAGGCTGCATGTGTTCAGGCCAATGTACAATTGTTGGACAGGCACGGCAAATCTTGCTTGCAGAAACCACGTGTTTGCTTTAAATGTCTTTTCCCACAATAATTGAGGACTCCAGCCAGGAGTCGCCATGACGATTGCCACGCTGCTGACGTCATCCGTACACGTTAAGATAAACGGGGACGACGAGAAATGGTGTGTTCGTCGGCCGAAATGTCGATACCGGTACGCCACGTGGTGGCAAAATTTTGAAGTAAGACATCCGTGCAGGACAGTCAATATTGTGGACATGTCTAGAATGATCTACAAAGTCGCCTACATCATCATTGCATCGCCAATAGGAGGTATCAGCGAGTTGACCACTAGGTGTCACTACGGCCCAATTCAATGCATCTAGCGGACCCAGTCACTATCGATCGAGCAGCAATCACGTTGATTTTCCTCTACATTGGTCCGCTAAGACTTTGCTGCCATCTGTTGGCAATATGCGCGGCTGACTGCTCCTATTGCCTTGTGTTGGCGGTGGGTCCCCATATAGAAGGCGAGGAAACAAGCACATGTCCTCATTTGCACCTAAATACAAACGCACACTGCACTCTCCCACACCAGAGGCATAGGCCAACCAATGGGCATATACACAATGGGCATATATCATTGTTCCCACTACGTCATCAAAACCTGAGCTCATTCCCTATATGTACTTACCCACACAATGTGTACATCATAAGCCGGCGGCTGAAGCCCATGACTTCACGAAAACCTGTGCTGCTGAACCGCCTGACACAATGCATGTGTTCTCTGCCATACGTGACGCAGACAAGTACAGCACTTGCAAAAGGGGTGGCATATCGTTACGTCAACATTACTTGTGCTTGTCTAATTATCTCTAAAAACGCCCAAATATCTTTAAATTTAGCACCCCTTCCTCAACAGTATGAGTCACTATTTACATCTTTCCATATTATCTATTGGTGGACAGCCACAACAGAGAGCAACGTCATCCCCTTGGTGCCAAACGAACGCCTACTCCACAAACGACTGGGAAAGCAAGCTGCAAAACCAGCGGCTAGCGTACCGACGACCACAACGACCATCTCGACCAATGAAATTGCCCGAAAGCAATCTACTAGGGGAAATCTGGCACACTTTTGATTGGTTGTTATTGATGAAATACCAGAGCCTCTCGCCCGTCTAGAAACTTTTCAAAGTCACTAGCAGGATATTTTTTTTATCCGTAAGTACTGCTTATCGCACACAGCATCGAATTAGGCACCAGGATACCGTCCTTGACCTCGAAGAAAGTTGCGATATAATCAGCTGATTTGACATCTTGCAAAGAGCAGACGACGGCCGTTGAAGACGCAGTTTCTGATTGGCTGAACTCATTCACATCCGTTGTTGTTGTCGGTACGCTAGCCGCTGATTTGCAGCTTGCTTCCTCAGTCGTTTGTGGAGTGTAATGCGGCGGCCGGAGCGACACAACGACTGGGTCCCGAGTCTAACGCCTATGGGCTACAAACTCCAAAATCGACTATACTATTAGTCAGGTCAAAATACAGTTTAACCCCCAACAAATTGCAACAAAAGGTTTTTCAATTGATTCTGGTAGGTTTTAGTGTACTTTTTAACATACTAAAAGTTTACCAAAGTTGGACCCCCGGAAAAGTGTTTTTTTTTCAAGATGGCGCCCAAGATGGCCGCTGAAACCTCTGAATGGCCATAAGTCTGTAACTATCAAATCAAATTTGATGATCTTGGTGTCTATCCCTAGGTTTTCGGGGGCAAGGAACACATTAAGACAATAAGAAACAATGTTGGCCCATTGCGTAACACGGAAATCCAATATGGCGTCAAACATGGCCGCCGACACCTCTGAATGGCCATAAGTCTGTAACTATCAACTCAAATTTGATGATCTTGGTGTCTATCCCTAGGTTTTCGGGGGCAAGGAACACATTAAGACAATAAGAAACAATCTTGGCCCATTACGTAACACGGAAATCCAATATGGCGTCAAACATGGCCGCCGACACCTCTGAATGGCCGTAAGTCTGTAACTATTTACTCAAATTTGATGATCTTGGTGTCTATCCCTATGTTTTGGGGGGCAAGGAACACATTAAGACCATGAAAAATGACACTGGACCATTACCTAACAGGTAAGTCCAATATGGCGTCCAACATGGCCACCGGCACCTCCATACAGCCAACTGTTCGTCATTCAAATTTGATGATCTTTGTGTCTATTCACAGGTTTATGGCGGCATGGAACACAATAACACAACTTTGGATGTCACTGAGCTATTGAATCATTATGAAATTCAATTCACGACCACCAACTGTCAACCATCACCTATTATGCAAACACCTTTGTCCATAAAATAAGTTTTAGAGCGTTCAGTTTTGAGTACAATCCTCCTCCTCAGTATCGACATCTTGAGTGTTGTTTGGATTGTCACAGTTTTCGGTTTGGCAAGGACCACATGCAGCAGCGCAAGGGAGTCCATAGCGTCTGCAGCTGCATCTGGAGGATTTGCATACTCCCAAACAGTTGCAATGGATAATTTTCAAAAGTTAGTCAGGCGCAGCATTCTTTTCGGTCATAATTGGAATTAACTGATCATTTCCCTGCTTCCATCCCCATTCAGTTGGGTTCATTTCATTTGCCATCCACATCCATACCCATACCATAATTTGAACGTACACGCGTTGGCTATGGGATCTTGTGGCAGGGGAAGTTGGGGAAGCCTTTCAGGAGTGACAAATGCTTTAGCAGTTGCCTCTTTCTTGGAGAAAATGATATGGCACAGTGATGATAGCGTATCATTAGACTTGCCACCAAAGAGATCAACCATCAGGTCTTTTGCCCAGTTCGGATATGTCCTCTTGAAATTTGTTTTGAAGGATGAATGCACTAGCACAGGACTTCATGACAGGATCAGATTTCTCCTAAAATTTCTTTCAACAGGTTAATGTTATACACTCTGTGTTCTTGTGACGGCTTGTTTGCGTCAGAACGGAAATAGATGATCTCATTGTCTGTTCTGGAGTTATGAAGGAGCAAGATCAGCAAATCTGTATCCTCACCGACCAACGTTGTGGTGCAATGACGGGTTCGTTCAACAGTGGCCTTAACAGTATCAACGCCTGCATCCCATGGTGACTGAATGATAGGACTGAAGGATTTTCTGCATCGGAAAAAAGTCAGCTTTCCAGAAATTAGTGAAATTAAATTTTAGGAGAAATCTGATCCTGTCATGAAGTCCTGTGCTAGTGCATTCATCTATAGCCCAGCCAATGCGTGTACTTCCAAATTATGGTACGGATGTGGATGGCAAATGAAATGAACCTAGCTGAATGGGGATGGAAGCAGGAAAACGATCAGTTAATTCCAATTATGACCGAAAAGAATGCTGCGCCTGACCACGGACCTGACTAACCGCTAATTTTGAAAATTATCCATTGCAACTGTTTGGGAGGATGCAAATCCTCCCGATGCAGCTGCAGACGCTATGGACTCCCTTGCGCTGCTGCATGTGGCCCTTGCCAAACCGAAAACTGTGACAATCCAAACAACACTCAAGAGGTCGATACTGAGGAGGAGCATGACACTCAAAATTGAACGCTCTAAAACTTATTCTATGGGCGAAGGTGTTTGCATAATAGGTGATGGTTGACAGTTGATGGTCGTGAATTGAATTTCATAATGATTCAATAGCTCAGTGACATCCAAAGTTGTGTTATTGTGTTCCATGCCGCCATAAACCTGTGAATAGATACAAAGATCATCAAATTTGAATGACGAACAGTTGGCTATATGGAGGTGCCGGTGGCCATGTTGGACGCCATATTGGACTTACCTGTTAGGTAATGGTCCAGTGTCATTTTTCATGGTCTTAATGTGTTCCTTGCCCCCCAAAACATAGGGATAGACACCAAGATCATCAAATTTGAGCTAATAGTTACAGACGTATGGCCATTCAAAGGTGTCGGCGGCCATGCTTGACGCAATATTGGATTTCCGTGTTACGTAATGGGCCAACATTGTTTTTTTTGTTTTATTGTGTTCCTTGCCCCCGAAAACCTAGGGATAGACACTAAGATCATCAAATTTGAGTTGATAGTTACAGACTTATGGCCATTCAGAGGTTTCGGCAGCCATCTTGGGCGCCATCTTGAAAAAAAACACTTTTCCGTGGTCCAACTTTGGTAAACTTTTAGTATGTTAAAAAGTACACTAAAACCTACCAGATTCTAATGAAAAACCTTTTGTAGCAATTTTTTGGGGGTTGAGGGGGTATTTTCCATATATTGACCTGACTATATAAAAATATCAGCAGCGATCCACAAAAGGCCTTTGTCGTGTACTGCCGCCTATCGGCGGTTCTAGCTGAACTTGCTACGCTCGGCGTTAGGGTCGCTGCTGGTGCGTACTCCTCACGAGGAGGAGGCGCTAAGTTACAGTGCTGGCTGGCTTCCCGCGTACCTTGACATTGTCAGTGATTGTCATGCCTTGTTGCAAAAGGTTTGTTTATTTCATTTTTCCGTCAGGGCCGACGCTGTAGCATTATTGGCCCTGGTAAGTATGGAGGAGGCCATCACAAGCTACTCATGCTCCTCACTTGGATGGGGTATTTTACTTGCCCATGTGACGTCATTGAAAATGCCATCATTCGATTGGTGTTACCCGAAAACCGAAGTATAGCCATTTGAATTATGGTTTTATGTGAGCCAGAACCAAAGGTTTGGGCAGAAATAGTTTCCAGGCAGAACATGGCGGCCATCTTGAAATTCAATATGGCGACCATGTGACGTCACTGACAATGCCATCATTCGATTGGTGTTACCCGAAAACCTAGGTATACCCACTTGAAGTATGATTCCCTGTGGGCCAGAACCAAAGTTATGGGCAGAAAACTGTTTCCAGGCAGAAGCATGGCGGCCATCTTGATATTCAATATGGCGCCCATGTGACGTCATCGACAATGCCATCATTCGATTGGCCGTCCGCAAAAACCTAGATATAGCCACTTGAATTGTGGTTCTAGGTGAACTAGAACAAAAGTTATGGCTGAAAGTCTGCTTCAAGCCAGACACACGGCGGCCATCTTGAAAATCAAGATGGCGCCCACCAGGGGGCGTTTTTCACGTGTCACCCATCTTCAAATTAATCAGTATTAAAAACTCCACCAGTGTGCCAAATTTGATGCTTTTATACCGATTTGCACGATTTTACCCCTTATCGGCCGGACTACAAAGGCAAATTGTACTACAGTCATGTTTCATATATATTCGACACTTTGACGTCTTGCGTTTTACGCGTAAAACAATCCGCCTAGTGTATCGCATGCTGCGTTGTTGCTATACATCCAATCAACCTAATATTCGGACATCATGACGTCGTAGTATTGAGGATGACGTCTGTCGTGTGACGTACGTCTATTATTGCGCTATCGCATTGTTGTGACGTCATTCACAAACATCGGAAGGAAATGGGAAAATATCTGTAACCCGTTTCAAAGAGGCTCTATTTCGCACATACCCAAAGATATCATGTTATGAATATTTCCATGATGTTAAGAATCGCTAGAAGTATAACATATTTATTTTTGATAGATTTGAACAGTCTGCACCATTGGAAAACGTTCGCTGAAGGCAGCGGAAGAAATAAA
>NMRB01002210.1:55851-72355 GCA_002633025.1 Notospermus geniculatus | reverse complement strand
GGTGAAAAGAGGGTCGATGTATCCCATGTTTGGCAAGTGCTCCAGGGCAGATGTGCCAAGCATTCTTCTTGTCATTTTTGCTGCAACTGCGAAATATACCCATTTATGAATGTGTTAAATTGCAGGCGAATATTTAGATTACAAAAATGAAATATTTGGCTTTGATTAAATCGTAAGTTTCTTACGTGTAGAAAGCGATTTGCACGTAAAAACGTCCCGCACAGCCGACGTCATGACGTTTTCAAATCGTAATCGTAAATGTAAAACGTAAGTTTGCAGAACCTCACTATTACCGTTACTCTACACTAATTTGTATCTTGTAGAAGAAAGAGAGTTGTTATTCCAATCGACTGTGCTTCCCAGTATAATGGGAGGAGAGACATCCGATTACCTTTTGAAGTTGCTCTTTCGTAATCTTCCTGCCGGAGTCTGAATCAAACACAGAACAATTCCGATCAATCGATTCGAATGTGTTGTCAATGGCAATCTCATTCATCATTGAGGAAAATAACCAATACACGTTAGTCATTTGTTGCCAATGTTAAAAAAATGACCGAACGGTTTTTGTTCTAAAAGCCATTTACGTTCTTTTAAATACAACTTTTCATAAGTGCATCTGATCAATTATTTTGCAAATTCGCAAAATGTACATTATAAGGTGGTGAAAAAAAACTCCTCCTCGTACCTGCAATATCCGTTAGAGAACAAACCCATCGACCAAGATCTCCCAAATCGGTTCCACAGTTTGAATTGTATTAATAGTTTACATGCTGACACGGGATATTGGAAGTGTGCGGTAGCGTGTCAAGCATTTTTCAGAAAATTACATTGAGGCTGAGTGTCCCATTGTACGCACGTGTAATAGACTAACCGGGCAGAAGCCATTTTATGCAAGCAAATACATTTTCTTCACTATCCTGCCATTATACTGCGGAATTTAACATTGTATTGGGCACAATCTCACTCCGTGAACCCATTTCTACAGAAACAGGTCTCTCTGCGAAACGCAAAATCATGTATAAGCCAGATTTTACAGTAGGGCCTACTGTACCCTACAGTGCATCACTACACGTCACACTGGTCATGCGCAATAGTAACTTTCGAAGCACGCCGAAAATGTCCGAAAATTTACCTCGAAATAGAAGCATAATATTGTACAGCGCCTCCTGTCTGTTCCAAAAACCAAAAGTAAGAGGTATGGCAACAGGTCTTTCAGACAGGTGGCGCCTGTTCTGTGGAACGCTTTGCCGTTGGGTGTGAGGTTGGCTGGGTCACTCTGTTCTTTTAAAACACGTTTAAAAACACATCTTTTTATGCAGAGTTTTTCTTAAATTGTTTTATCGTCCTAATTATTCGTCCATGACACTGTCTTATATAATTATATAATTATTTTATGTACAGCGCCTTAGAGCCATTTTGGATTAAGGCGCTATACAAGTTTTGTATAATAATAATAATAATAATAATAATAATAATAATAATAATAAATAATAAATAATAAATAATAAATAATAAATAATAAATAATAAATAATAAATAATAAATAATAAATAATAAATAATAAATAATAATAATAATAATAATAATAATAATAATAATAATAATAAAATAATAATAATAATAATAATAATACATAAAACAATAATGCACACGTCCATCGTGTCGCAATTAGTTTTAACAGGACGCCTAGCGGCTTCGATAGCTTCGCGTGGGAGTGGTCAGGATAGCACCGACAAAAAAGACAAGTCGACTGATGCATACTGTTGCTGATAATGTTGGAATATTCTGAGAATTTCCATTCATGTCCAAAACGTTTTTCTTAATTACATTTGCGAATGTGGGTCGCCTTCAATGAAACTTCATCAGCTGATGGGGACAATATGGGGCATTGGTTAATGTGGCCGGTGTTTAGAAACCAGTACGTCGTGGATGTAGGGACCTGACCGAATTTTTTGAGCGGTACGATGCCGCACTCTCCTGTGGTGTTCTCTTCTATGTTTCGGACTTCGCTAGAGGAAAAACTGGGTTAGAAAAGAAAGAATTGGTCACAAATGCTTTGTCTTTTCCTTTTAAAAGCGGGATATCATCTTGAAAATTACAAGCGGTCTCGGCCAACGTGGGAGGCACCTGAGTGGACTTGTTGGCATTGTCGTCAGTAGATCTGAGAACCTCCACCTTTGGGAAACATTCTGTTGGTTTCGTGAGGAATTCTTCATTGTGTTTTTTGGATATTTTTTCGCTTTCCTTCTTTATTGTTGCATTGTATACCTTTCTCGCATTTGAGGGATTTTTTCATACTTCGGACGGATCGTGCGTGAACCTCATTTCCTTCACTCTACATGGTGTGACGTCTTTCAAGGTTGACCTGATTCAGATGTGCACGACTGGTCGGAGAAATTGAGGCTGGGAGCATGCTCCAACAGCCGCAATATTATGATTGCATGCCGCCCCTCCCGCCCCATTTCGGGTTGTCATGGTTGTGCAGCTTCATCGTGCGCAAAGAATAGATCCATCGCAGAAAGCAATCCATACGTGATCTGCTTGGTGTATCCTATGTGATGGGCAAACGGTTGCTGTAATTAAAAAGGTGTTGGTATCATGTTGCTATGTGCTTCGTCGATGATCCCAACAAAGCCGATGAAAAATTTGTATTTGCCCATTTCCCAATCCGGTTCCCTAATTGCGACATCGTGAACGCGAATATGTTCCCCAAGTTCGTCGTTTGCCAGAGCGCTACCTACATCGTCACTCATTAAATCCTCTGCCGCAGGTTTTGAGTCGGTTAGGTTATTCATTCGTCTTCAATATAGACCGATATTCGAACTCCACTTTTTCTTGAAATTTGTGTTTTGTCATATTGACCGGTATTTGGGCTTCCCAAAGAGCACTACATTTGGCAAATTGTTGTTATGCATTAGCGATTTGGAATAGATGCCTACGACATATAACTGTGCCATCTCTTCCTGCAGTTGAATAAAAGGCCTATTTTCCTCTCTAACGTTATCATTCTTTGACAAACTTGATGGTCCTTGTCGTTGTTCATCCTCCACCAGGTTCCTGTCACTTCCGTGGCCATAAGGCAACGCATTCCCTGGCTTATCGGTTCTCTGAAAATAAAGATAGTGAATGTCCCGGAGTGAATGTATACATCTGTAAATATGAGGAGGTCAACTTTATGGTGAAGAATAACGAATCCTCGGGGACCTCAAATTTTACTTACCGGTACCACTATGTCCGTCAACCTTTTTCTTGAACTGACATAGGCCCGTATTCTAGAAGCCTCCTTAACTCTAAGCTTTTGTATTCTGCCCTGCAAACAATAGCTGATTTGATTAGTTCCACTCGCCTAAGTAGTACCTACATTTTGATACCCATCTTGACACCATGATATTCGGGTATACTCAGACTCGCAATTTCGACCCTTTTTGGCCTGATTTGACCCTTAAGGACCTTAAGCCAAAGTAACCATATCAAGATGGGTATCAAAATGTAGGTACTACTTAGGCGAGTGGAACTAGTCAACTTTAATCGATTGAAGTTGCCCCTGAAGCCAATGGCAAGGGGTCAAAATTGGGATTTTCCCTTTTTTAACCCCTTTTGTAGGGGCTCACGGGCCAAATCTGACTTTGGGGCGCATATTTTCTTGAAGTACACCCACAGACCTACATTTTGACACCAATATTGATATGATCTGATGATATCATATTTTGGCCCCTTATTTATTTCCAGTAGCCTAACTTTAGGGGTCCCTTTCTCACTTGCTGCCGGGTTGGAGAAAGTCTACCCAAGATTTTCTTATAATATGGATGCTCCCCTCTCAGAAACAGTAGAGTAACTTAGGGTACATCTTATGCACACGGGAACCCCCCTAGCCCATGCATTAAGTGTGAACAAGGCTTAACGGGCGACTGACGCTGCACCACGACAAAAGCTCACACAAGGTGATCTAATGACAAGGGAAGGCCCAGGCCAATGACGTAAGATACCAGCAGACCTTGATCAGTAGGCCGCTCTATTAAGGGCACCAAAGGGGCCGAGGAAATAAGATGTTCTGCGGTATGGCTGGGATCATTTCACTATTACTGCACAGATTTCAACCAAACTTGGTATGGTAATAGTGGTGGGGTTGGGGGACCTTCTGGTACCACCCATCACTCTGTTATGTAATCCCTAGCAACAGTATAGCAACTCCATTGTTCTGCGGTGTTCCTGGGATCATTTCACTATTTCTGCACAGAATTCAACGAAACCTTGTAGGATGATAATGGGGAGGCTAAGTTACGTCATGGTACCAGTCATTATCCAATTATGTAATCCCTAGCAACAGCATAGCAACTCCATTGTTCTGCGGTACCCCTGGGATCATTTCAATATTACTGATTAGAATTCAACCAAACCTTGTGGGATGATAAGGGAAGGCTTAGCTACTTCATGGTACCAGTCATTATCCAATTACGTAATCCCCTAGCAACAGCATAGCAACTCCATTGTTCTGCGGTACGCCTGGGATCATTTCAATATTACTGATTAGAATTCAACCAAACCTTGTAGGATGATAATGGGGAGGCTAAGTTACGTCATGGTACCATTCATTATCCAATTATGTAATCCCTAGCAACAGTATAGCAACTCCATTGTTCTGCGGCACCCCTGGGATCATTTCACTATTACTGATTAGAATTCAACCAAACCTTGCAGGATGATAATGGGGAGGATGAGTTATATCATGGTACCACTCATTATCCAATAATGTAATCCCTAGCAACAGCATAGCAACTTCATTGTTCTGTGGTACCCCTGGGATCATTTCAGTATTACTGATTAGAATTCAACCAAACCTAGTGGGATGATAATGGGGATAGGACATGGAATGGAACAGAACTTTCAGAATGTGAAGCTCAGGACCCTTCATTAGCAGGATTGTGGCTGGTTGAGATGGAAGGGAACGAGATATTGAGAATGCCAAAGCAACCATATTTAGGTGGATTGCTCCTGGCTGAGATGGAATAGAACAAATGAAACAGGAAAAATGCGCTGTTGCTAGTGGATTAATACAGATATGGAAAAGGTACGCAAGGTTGGTGATCCTTAAAGATATCATCATACCATGTTTCTTTGTCCAAATAGCAAAACGAACATAGCATACAACAGAACAATGCTCTTACTAGGGTATTACATAACAGTGTGATGAGTGGTACCACAAATATTTAGCCCACCATATGAGTGGTACCACAAATATTTAGCCCACCATATCATCCTACAAGGTAAATAGTTGTATTCTAATCAGTAATACTGATACTGATACTGAAATGATCCCAGGGCTACCGCAGAACAATCAAGCTGCTATGCTGTCGCTAGGGATTACATAGGGCCTAATTGGCGAATGAGTGAGACCATGAAGTAGCTAACCCTCCCCATTATCATCCTACAAGGTTTGGTTGAATTCTAATCAGTAATATTGAAATGATCCCTGGGTACCACAGAACAATGAAGTTGCTATGCTGTTGCTAGGGATTACACAATTGGATAATGAGTGGTACCATGACGTAGCTTATCCTCCCCATTATCATCCGACAAGGTTTGGTTGAATTCTAATCAGTAATATTGAAATGATCCCAGGGGTACCACTGAACAATGAAGTTGCTATGCTGTTGCTAGGGATTACACAATTGGATAATGAGTGGTACCATGAGGTAGCTTATCCTCCCCATTATCATCTTACAAGGTTTGGTTGAATTCTAATCAGTAATATTGAAATGGTACCAGGGGTACCACAGAACAATGAAGTTGCTATGTTGTTGCTATGGATTACATAATTGAATGACAGGTACCATGACGTACCTTAGCCTCCCCATTATCATCCTACAAGGTTTGGTTGAATTCTAATCAGTAATATTGAAATGATCCCAGGGGTACCACAGAACAATGGAGTTGCTATGGATTACATAATTAGATAATGAGTGGTACCATGACGTAGCTTAGACTCCCCATTATCATCCTACAAGGTTTGGTTGAATTTTAATCAGTAATATTAAAATGATCCCAGGCGTACCGCAGAACAATGGAGTTGCTATGCTGTTGCTAGGGATTACCTAATTGGATAATGAGTGATACCATGGCGTAGCTTATCCTCCCCTTTATCATCCTACAAGGTTTGGTTGAATTTTGTGCAGAAATAGTGAAATGATCCCAGGAACATTGCAGAACAATGGAGTTGCTATGCTGTTGCTAGGGTTGATGGGTGGTACCAGAAGGTACCCTAGCCCCACCACTATTATCATACCAAGTTTGGTTGAAATTTGTGCAGTAATAGTGAAATGATCCCAGCCATACCGCAGAACATCTTATTTCCTCGGCCCCTTTCAGTCCCAAACTGCTCATTAGTCTCCGCCACGCCACGTAGTGGTCGAGCGGAGACTCTTGTGTTAGCTAGGAAACTTTCTCGGCCAACCAACCTCAGACCAGGAGGCTTACGTGCCTATGCGTGTGTGCATTCTGCAGTGCTTCACGGGCTCCTTGCAGTGTCGTAATTTTATCAGCATATAACACGAAGTTTGGACGAAACTGTCTTTCAATAAAATATTTTGGTGTCACGATTTGTGACTGCTGGTATTCTTTCATTTCCAGGTGTATGTTGTTTAATTTATCCATGCTGATGTTTACGACGATGTTTTGCGCCACGACTGCCGTATGATCCCAGCCTGACAACATGGACGACATGCTAACGAACATGACCATGACGAACTCGGCTAGGCCTACGGTATATCCTCCATGTCCTCGGCCCATATCCCCCATTTCCCGATCGGCATTCTGTTTTTTGGTAGGCCCTAGCGAAACTGTCATTCTTTTTGACATTTTGGCCGCAAAAAGCAACTGTCCGAGGACATGGCGGGATGGGGATGGTGTCCGAGAATAGGACCGCCGTCACTGCAAAATGTGACCTATTCTCGGACACTTTTGGAAGTCAAATTGCGCGAAGCAGAGTGGATTAAAATACATCAAATAAACAGTTTCCGGTTCAGTTTACGTCACTTTCATCAATAAAACCTTACATTCGTTCTTTCATGTGGTATTGCGGGTCAAAATTGGCCGTGCATGTCTTAGGCTAATAGGCCTAGTGTGACATGCGACGCGTGGCGGAGACTCCAGAGTCTGCATGCAGACTCAACTGACAACTCTAGTTTCTATTATTTTGACCTCAATAATCAGTCTCAATTAAGGACATTATCTGTCTGTCCCGAAGACGTCCTTAATAGAGAGGTTCCACTGCACTCTACCTCGAAAATTGCCCGGTAAACACCTGTACGTATGACCCAGGTTCATGTCTTTGAAGTTAGGAGACAATGGGTCATATGAATAAAGACTAGTAATTCTTTTACTTGAATTTTGCAATACAAATGCACTAGTCAATGTTGTATAAATCTGAAGTAAAAGCATTTGCTAGTCTTTATTCATATGACCCAACAGCTAAGGGTTTAGAAATGTGCCCTTGTCAAAGATAATTGTGAACAGCGACCGACGCTGGATGACGACAACGATGATCAAACTGGTGTAGTAAAGGCTCACCCAGGTGAGCTTAAAATGAAAAAAATAATCCGCACGCTTGAAAATTTTCAAGGTCTCCCTTTTTTCAATGTCAATGGCTGTTTTCAAGGTTTCAGAAGAATAAAACAATCGAGAAATCAATAGTGGTTTAGAAATATTTATTACATGTATCAAAGGCTATTGAATCTTGCACACAATAGAACAAAGATGCTAGGCCTCAATTTCATTTTCCTCGCATTAAACATTTATATGTATGCACACTTTAGTAATGAGTTTCAGCGCTGAGAGAGACAATGTCATCGTTTTCAACTCAACTGGATCATCGACAGCACTGGCTACCAATTTCACTATTCGTCATGAGGCTGTCACATAGTGGATTTCGGGCTTTGCATTGACGTTTTTAGAGGTGCATGTACAGTCATTGACATTAGTTTATCTACACCTACTACCTTAAATATTCCAAATACTACTGGGCCAATTTTAACACGGTTTGTACCACATGAAAGTATATAACCTTGGTCATACTCTACTTTCTCCATTGTCTGGTCACTCCAGGCAAAATCATAGCACCTCCCAGGTATGAATATTCAGGATAGTCCATAACAACATGTGTGGTGTGATTGGATTGAATTTTAATCACATTTCCATTGAGGCGGTGCCAGTCTAAAACTGATCAAGTGCATTGATCTGAGGTCAATTGGCGTCAAAATTCTTTACACTCATCTCTTACCACTAATAGGCCTAGATTGTCATTTTCATGATCACTTCTTTGAGTCTAAAGGGTATACCAAAACGAATTGCANACTTTTGTTGCAGTTTTGATAGAATGGAACTTTCTAAGGATTTTGGGCTTTGTTTCATCAAAATATCTTAAGTGGTTGCTGAGATATTTGAGATTATCAAAATTTCGATATTTTGAGAATTTCCAATTTTTCAAAAAAATTTGATATTAGTAGACAGAGCTCACCTAGAAACGTAGGAGAATGAAGTTTTGGAACTTTCAGCGTAAACTGGTTGGAAGTTACAGCTGTCTTAAGTTAAAGAGCTAAGCATATCAACATTTTGATATTATGAAAACATGAATATCTCGGCCCAGTTAAAGCAAAAAGTTCCAAAATTTTGTAAGCCCATATTATGAGGTTAGCTTTAACTAATGACATCAAAATTGCCTGAAAAACACGAAAATCTCAAACTATCAAAATTTTGATAATCTCAAATATCTCAGCAACCACTTGAGATATTTTGATGAAACAAAGCCCAAAATCCTTAGAAAGTTCCATTCTATCAAAACTGCAAGAAAAGTAAAAAAAGAATTCCATAATAAAAATGTTGATTTTTAGGGGTTTTTCTTATGAGGTATTACATAATTATGATATTTCCAAATTTCCAAAATTTTGATGCAGAAATATCACCAAGGTTATATACTTTCATGTGGTACAAACCGTGTTAAAATTGGCCCAGTAGTATTTGAAATATGCAAGGTAGTAGGTGTAGATAAACTAATGTCAATGACTGTACAATGCAACGAGCTTCACGCCGGTGGCCCATAATAGCACGGAAAACAACCGGCTAGCTCATCCACATCGATTTAACAGATTTTTACGTTTACTCTGGAAACTGTCTGCAGACCACTTTTTAATGATGTCACGTGATGGAATTACCAGTGGCTCAGCGGTCGGAAGTGCCAGCTTCACGACTTAACCATATGGGGACATTCCTATTGGTTCCAGCTTCACGACTTTACCATATGGGGACATTCCTATTGGTTCCCACATTTTCAGAGGTTTCATTCCTGGATCACTTCGTTGATCTAAGGGTTGAAGTTTATGTGTTACCCTGCTTTCATACTGATGGTGATTGTCAGTTTTCTCTGTTGGTGTGCTCTTTAGAAATGGTAGTGGCAAGCCAGCTCACCTCAACAGTCCAGTAGAGGCAACCCTGCATATAGGTAGACCTTGGAGGAATTATAATTCCTCCAAGGGTAGACAGAGATGATTGTTGTTGATCTACCTTGCAAGCATCAGATGGCCTACATGAATGCATTTCAGATTGCGACTAGCCTACATTCTGCAGCCCGTCTTGGCTGGTATTTTGATGCTCCCTGCTTGGAAAATCAGTGGTAGATTGAGGGAGACGCAGCCAGTGCGCGCCCCCCTAATGGTGGAAGAGTGACGGTTTTTTTTCTAATGGCAATTTTTCACATGTTGCACGTATCCAAGGCACGTATCCATTGTTGTCTTCTATTGCTGTCCTCATATTGCTGCCCATTGCAAAGCCCGCTGACACTCATCACTAAAACAGCCGCCGGGTACCACAGTCCGCCCCGGACAATTCCTGGTGCCGGGACTATGATACCAGTGATGGTAGTCCATCGGACTATGGTCCCTGGTGTTGGATGACCCCGGACTATAATAAATAGGACTTATAGTCCCCGGACTATACCGTCAGAGGACTATTTCTGCTACTACAGCGTCATAAGGCTACAGACATTGACTCTTGAATCGAGGAGAAAGGCCAAGCTGAACCCGATTCCGCGTCGTTAAAAAGCAAATTTGGATTTCATTTTCAGAGGGACCACCTCCAAAATGCCACGGTGATCCATTTTTATGAATCCGGGCATTGTGTGATTGAACTCAGAAAGCATTGTGTTCGTCGCAAGTGTCTGGTATTCTACCATCTTATGGTTTTCCCTCGTGACAAATATGAACTGATGAATTTGGATTCACAATTATGAAATGGGAACCGGAGGAGCCAATGTTACGAGGTGGCGCTGCGAGCGGTTCGACTGAAGTTTCTTTTGCCTAACGTTATTTTGATTAATTTCTGGCGTGAAAACAACTCTTTTGTTTTGGCCGCCTGACATTAAAATTTACAATTTACACTTCATTAAGTCCTGTAGAAAGATGTACAATACAGCTCATTTTTCATGACGCAACATCAACACTTAAATGACGTCAATGGCGTCGCGGCGGTCGCACAGCCAACAGCGCCGACCAGTCGGGATAAACGTCACACGGGCTACTCATTACATGGCTTACTGGATAAAGTGTAATCATGAAAAGCATAACATAATCGCAAATCTAGTACCCAAAATTATACCCAGTTGACATGGTTGAGATATACAAAAAATGCCATGTTTTTTTTACATGGGAATGAGGTGCAGAGGGACCGCATCTTGTTCAAGGCCCCATGACAGATGGTTTTCTGTATCAGAGGCCATTTCGAGAAAGGCGTGCCACATGACGTGACATCGTAAAGTTTTGTTACTATTTATAGACCGAGTGCGGAGCGCTATTGGGTTGATGTAACTTGGTGATTTCAGGTCGGATTAGCGAAGAAGAAAATCTAGTCCGAACGTCTGACTCGTATTGCTATTTTTAGAATCTGCTGGACGCTAATACAGAGTCAGATGATGAGTAACCGAAGAACCAGATTTTGGTTCTACGTCATCAGCATGATCAGATCACGGATTGGTCGTTCCCGTATCACGTGACCTCAAACTGTAAAGATGGCGATGCTGTGCATTCGCCGATTCGGCTTTTCGAGAGGAATATTTTTCGTGATTTTGATAACAAATTGCGGTTTTCTTTATGTTTGTCTGGCGAAGAGTGAACAGAGAGCGTGATTGCGAGTGTAGCTGGTTGAAACAGCAAGTAAAATGCCTGAAAGCAGCGTTGTCAAGTTACGATTGCCGTGCACTAAATGTATTCAAAACACGACCTGGAGATGGACGGACCAATCAAAATAGACCTCCCGCGATAGGCTTCATCTGACTCTTGTTGCGGCCGTCAGTTCTGCAAATGAGCAACAGGAGGCAGTGTTCGGACTAAGAAAATCTTATACTTTATAGCTGACGTCATGCTGACAACCAACCACATAGCGGAACGACAAGGAACTAGTCTACATTCGGGCCATTGGGTCATATGAATAAAGACTAGCATATGCTTTTGCTTCAGATTTGTACAGCGTTGCCAAGTGCATTCAAGTAAAAACATGTACTCTTGTCTTTATTCATATGACCCACTATTATGGTGGGCGTGGAAGTAATGAGTACTCCCGATTATGCGATTTACGATTATGCTTTTTATGATTATGCTTTATCCAGTAAGCCTCATTACATTGATACAGAGACTGCAAAATCCGTTCACATTGATGGTCTTTGATACAAAGAAGGGCTCATGATTATTCATAAAAGAGGCTCCCATTAGCCCTTTTTACACGGTGCTGGTTCGAGGAGACTCACGCGGCGAACTGAACTGGCCCGAGGAAGGTGGAGGTCAGTTGTTTCGCTTTTACACGGGGAAAAATAAACGAACCCTCCTCGATCTAGTCTCGATCCGGAACCCACCGGCACCGTGTAAAAAGGGCTATGATCCTAAGTGAATTACACAATTCTGCAGGATAACAAGAAGGATTTACCACAGGCAGTTGCTGAGTTTCTGTCGCCGACCACCAAGACGGCATGGCACCTATATCCATCTTTGCAGCCTTCTTCGAACTTCATTACAATAGTGGAGACACTGGGTCGTATTCCAGGGGGTCCACCATTGAATGTGGTATGTTTTGTCTGATTCAGACTGAATGTCAAGGATTTTTTGTATATTTAGATGACACCTGTCAATTTCAAGAAGGATTACAGCCCTGTAATATTGCACAAGCAAGAATCGGAACTCAACATTGGTTGAGAAAGGTGGTATCGCTAGTTTAAACTTTCAAAAAAAATTCTAAATCCTTACCGTACTGTTCACAAATCTCAATTTGAAGAAGAATATTTCACTTAAAGGAGCACGGTATTGACACTTTTTCTCGACAGCCGGCGCCACAGTGCCACTCTCCAACGCAGGGACCAACGACGTATTGGCGAGTTGACCCGATTTCCTCCGTACATTTTGTAATGCATTTCTGTAGTTCGTATTACTGCCGCTAGGGGGCTCCCTCTACGTCGGCAGTCAAATAACGCATTTGAGAGCCAATACCGTGCTCCTTTAAAATTCACAGATAAGATGGCCAGTGATGATAATCATGGCCGGGTAATGAAAATCCTTAGCTATGTGTGGAAGGCTTTAAAGCCTCAGTCCACCTGTGCATGCACGCAGCGTGTTCTACGATTTCCACAGGGAAACGGACATTTTTCAGTTAGAATACTAGTACTCACGTTGAATGTCTTGTAGTTTTCCGTTTCCCTTTGAATATCTTGAAATGCGCAGGTGGAGTGAAGCCATTCAACCAACTTTCTCATTGTTCTGATCTTTCGTTTCCTTTTACATTTTCACGCGATTGAGATGAAACATTGGGTGATTTCAAAGTCGGTTTTAAGACTTGGTTTTAAAACTAAGTCGAAGACTAAAACCCATGGTTAAACCAAGATTGAAATCACGTTTGGTTTCAGTCTAAAACCAGGTATCAGGTCTTATCTCATTTCAAAGTCAGTTTTTTGTTGGTTTTAGTATTAGGCTGGTTTCAAATTTAGACAAGTTTTAGCTTTAGTTTTTAAACCAAGTCTCAGACTAATGCTGCTACTGGAATCAAAACTCCCCAAGAAACCAAAAATGAAATCAAGTCTGGTTTTAGTTGTGAAACCAGGTTTTAGGCTTATCAGATTTCAAAGTAGTTTTTTTAGTTCCAGACTAATGCCAGCTGGAAAACCAAGGTGTGGTCTTAAGCCCAGCTTGGTTTTATTTTATGATGATTTGTAGTGCATTTTCTATTACCAATAAGACTAATGCGTACGGCCTTAAGGTCGAGCAGATTTCAAAGTTGGTGTTAAAGTTTTATCAAGCATGTTGTTTGTACCAATGTAAAAACATGTTGCCGGAATTAACAATGAGAATGAGGACAGACATGAGAGAAGACAACAGAAGGGTTATTTTCTGCTCCCATCCATGTTAAACAGAGGCTAGCATGCTTGTTCTCCTTGGCCCAGTTCTTAGGTTTAAATCTCATTTATGCCATCAATCTGGCTACATTTTGATAATTTTGGTGTTTGACCATATTGATAACAAACTAACATGATTTAAGTGCAAAACTAACAAGACATAATCAAGAAATCTGCTAATAGGGCCTATGTCAAACTCATGAAATTGTCGTCTGCTAATTCTGCTCCAGGCAAAACCTGAAAGGATATAGACTAAAACAACGCCAATCGGCATGCGAGATCTGGCGTTCACTTAGGTCACGAGGTTCGTGTAGAAAATCGGAGAACCACGTGCTCGTTTACACATAATACGCGAGTCATCATCTCAATTCCAAACTTCATTTTCCGACCTCGCAGGGCACCATGAATATTTTAATCTGCATACATCTATTAAACAGGGAATCTCCGATTCTATTTATAGACTACGGCGATCCGATTTATTTAGCTGAAAAAGTTCATTATCTCAGCCAAAGTTAAATAAAAGTGCACAGGAACATTTTCATCGCGAGATGACAATTAGATCTTTAGACTGTGCAAGTCAGATTTGATGTGCATGCCTTAAGGGCACCGCACACTAGCGATTTTTTCGAGCGATTTTGTAGGCGACCGGTCTTGCGACCACAGAAGCGACTGAACATTTTTCAGTTTTTTTAGTTTTTGTTGACTTATTTGCGACAAATGCTTCTTTGGAAGATCAGTGATGTCGTGGATGACAGCATTGGTCGACCGCAAAGGTAATTATGGCAGGCGACGTAGTAGTCGCATCGGTAGTCGCCCCCATTTTAGTCGCCAGTGTGCGGAGCCCTTAAAGGGCGGCGCACACGAGCGACTAAATCTGGGCGACCGCCGACGAGACTGGTGGTGCGACTAGACATCAGCCAATCAGAAGCGCCAAATCTTGTCGCTTTGGCGGTCGGAAGCCAAGTCGGCCGACAAATCGGTCAAAATTGTCGCTCGTGTGCGCCGCCCTTTAAGGGCTCCGCACACTAGCGATTTTTCCAGCGATTTTCTGGGCGATCGGCCTTGCGACCAGGCCAGCGACTGACCATTTTTACCTTTTGGTCTCCTCTTTGCGGCAGATTGTTACGCGACTGAATTACACAATTTGGTCGCGCGGTAAGTCCCTTCGACTGGTCTCTTTACATAATCGCTTCAGTGATCGCTTCGTTGCAAATACATTCACTTGCCGACTACATGAGCGACCAAGTAAGACCTGTGCGTGTTGAGCACGTGCACATTGTCAGGTGACCGGTGGAACGTTTCCTGATTGGCCAGTTTTACCGTCGGAAATAGTGGACAAAAGGACAATGCAAGACAGCGGCAACCAAGCGACCGAAAGTTCAACGTGTTGAACTTTTTGTCGCTGGGCCCAGTCCACTGCTACTGCGACCGTCTCCAGCAAAATAGTCGCCCCTTTGCGGATCGTCCTAGGAAATTGTCGCGTGTGACATAGCTCAGCGACTTCACAGGCGATTATCGCCTGCGACGTCGTAGTCGACAGTCGCCTCGCTGGTCGCCTCAATTTAGTCGCTAGTGTGCGGAGCCCTTTAGTTTGACCGAAAACGTGGAGGAAAGAAAAAGTGGTAGAGAATAATTCCTGATACTGCGAAAACAATACTGACCACACAAATGAGTGGTGGTGTGGACATAACTAAGACCCAACACTAAAACCAAAACCGACTTTGAAATCACCCATTTGTACTCTATCAATGCCCACAGGCAGGTGTGTTCAAAGAGAGAAGGAGAGTTGGAATCAAAGGTGATTTTTTCATGGTGGCATCCAAATGGCATTATCACAGAAAATCCAAAGCATTCCTTGGGTTCTTATGTCTAGATAGGCCAGGAAGTCCATTGAATGTCCGCGTGTATACTAGGAAAGATACTTATTTTGAATTAGTTGGTAAATATCAAATTCTAGATCTTGCGTACATTGCCGGTGATTATGGAAATGATGTTATAGGAGTCTGCATGCCGAGTGTAGGCATAAGGCCAGAGAAACATTGCATTGCCTTTGATCTGACAGGGCACAATCGTCGAAAACTTGATTTACCATACAACAAACTCAAAGGTACCCCAGGTCCGAACGGGTCTGTTTTTGGAAGTTTGAAAATCATTGTTCATAATAATATTGCTTTGTTAGAGATTACATACTTTCTTGCAAAAAAACGTCAAAAGAAATCAAAAGTAATGGTGGAATCTCGGTTCAATATCTGCAGAATAAGGGACATGGGCTTTTTTCTGACACTCGAAGACGTCAGGGTTCTAGATGTAAAATACCATTCTGCACAAGAGGACGAATGGGGTCGTTCAACCTCAATGATAATGGGCAATCACTATTTTGATGAGTACGGCAACATATTTGTGTTCAATTTTGAATCATCGGGTGTCTTCAGCATCGTTGCATTTGAAAAGAATTCCATGTATGAAAACTATACAAATGTCTTACATACTCACCAGGGATTCACACGAAGTAAATCTGCGACACTCCTTGGGAACCAATTTGTGGCTTTTAAAAGGACGGCATGCGTGGGTTGTACAGCGCCGAGTAATCGACGAAGACTTGGCAGTGTGTTCGATGTGTATACTTCTGACATCAAGAAGCAATGTCGAACAATGTATATAAATAGGTCTAGTTTGGCATTACGGGTGAAGGAGAAAACAGGTTTGCACTTAAGGTTTGTTCTCAACATTCCCAATTTGATACCATCTGATGAACAACTTTTAGGCGATGGACAAAACCATATCATCATCTGGCCAGTAACCGCCGACACAAAGGGCCCTTTGGTTGCTAAGATTTATTTTTAGGCATAGCCTGCTAAAGGCTCGTTCACACTGGCGGCACGGTGCAATGTGATGCAATGCATTGAAAAGATCGACAAGCTGGGTCAGCTTTGACATTGCGCGTCACCACGCGACGCGGTTGCGTGCAATGGTCATTCAAGTTGTGCCAGAAATGTCCTTGAACATGATGGCTGCGGTGAAACTCACGCAGCAGGCGATTCGACGCTGAGAAATACTGCAGGAGCGAACGGGGGGGGGGGGGGG